>LPNX010210692.1:1194-46069 GCA_001517045.1 Pseudotsuga menziesii
ATCCTGAATTACATTCCAATTCTGTTGACTCTGCTGAGTCATCAATCCTACTTAACATTAAATTTAACATAATGTCTCAGGAATATAATTAAAACAATTTACATAATTTTACAAAATTGGGGTATGTGACATACACACCCCCTTAAAATGTAACATCGTCCTCGATGTTACTTATTCTTCATCCTTTGGCACCTCCTGGAACAGATTCGGGTATGCTTCCCGCATCTTACTTTCCAGTTCGCCGGTAGCTTCTTCAGGACTAAGGTGCTTCCATTGCACCTTCAGCTATCCAATCGTGCGGTTCCGCAGAGTAATTTCCCTCCTCCCGAGGATACAGTCCGGCTCCACCAGAACTTCTCCTTCTGGTTCCACTTTCTACTTCCACCATGGAAGTTTGATAATCAGCTTGGCGGTTCTCCAACGCTGCATTGATTCAGGGCATAGTCCTGGCAAAATATCCAACAGTCATTTCATCTTGTATAGTATGAATATTGCTGTTTGGCTTCTTCCGATTTGGGCAAACTGAGGCATAGTGCGGACCATTGCACTCCCAGCACTTAACAGGCTCCTTCCGCTTGAAATTTTTAGTAAAATTTCCATGATTGTTTGAAGCTTCCTTGCCCTTGAAGTTATTGGAATTATTGGAATTATTAGGAGCACCATTTCTGTTTCCCTGGAAGTTCTTACCATTAGAATGATTTCTATTCTTATTATTCCTGAAATTTTTCTGGGGTACAAACTCTTTTTTCTTGAACTCAGGATAATTACTGTTCTTTTTAGCTTTCCAGTTGGCTATTCCTTCTTTCTTCTTGTTCTATTCAAAACATAAATTAGCCTTCCGCATGGCTTCTTCCAGAGTTTTGGGGTTATCATATTCGATTCTGTCCTTTATATGATATGGAAAGCAGCTGAGAAACCACTGTACTTTAGGTTTATCATGAACTAAATAAGGCACATACCTTAACAGACTTAAAAATTTACTGTTTAAGTCCTTCATAGTCATGGATCCTAATTTTAACTCATAAAATTCCTTCGCCCTTTCTTCATAGTATTGTTTGGATAGAAACTTATTCTTGAAGTACCTTTTAAAAGTACTCCAATTGACTTTTTTTTCTTTGATTCCCTTGACTCTTTTCAGATCTTGCCACCATATATCTGCCTTTCCAGAAAGATTATAGATGGCCATTCTTGCCTTCAGTTGATTTGAATAGTTGTATATCTGAAAATATTTCCTCATTCTAGATAACCAAGATTCTACCTCTTCTCCTTTTTCAGTTTCCCCATTGAAAGTTGGGGGTTTTATTTTCTTGAATTCCCAGGAAATCTCTTCATAAGGCCTGTACTTTTTCTTTCTCTTATACAACTCAGCCTCACTACTATCACTAGTAGTGTAGTATCTTTGTTGTTCCCTGATCCCTTCAGATGATGAGCTGCTTTCAGCTTTAACCAGTTTCATCTTTTTAGGTCCTTTCTGGTGGCTAGCTTCCTCAGATTCAGATATTTTGCTTCTCCCTTTTGTCTGGAATTTTTCTATCAAGATTTGGTTTAACTCCTCCTGAGTCTTTAATATCCTTTCATTATCCTTCTTGACTGATTCCATTTCAGTCTTTAAATCCTTTATAGTCTGTATCAGCTCTGAAGAGTGAGCAGTCATCTATTCTAACACAGGCTCTTTAGACATTTGTCTTGTCTCAGTGTTTGGAGACTCCTCCTCAGCATATTCTCCTAACTTCTCCATACCTTCCTGTTAGATTCAGAAAAAGAAATTTTCTTTCTTTTTACATAAAACAAAAATACAGGTTAGTACATTATTTTTACTATTCTATGGAAACTAGTTGAGCCACATCATGGCCTAGTGTTTGAACCATGCTCTGATACCACATGTCAAAACCCCTAAAATTCCAAAAAATTAAAAAATTTTAAAATAGCATAAATTCTCATGAAATGCAGTCATTAACTGTTTGATTAGTTTTATGTTACTTAGAATTGTAACTGAATGATGTTTGATTACACTTAACTTAAAAGGGAAATTTCTTTCAGTTACTGACTATTTTTCTGTTTGCGACCACAAGGTGGGTTTGTCATGAGGACTGGGCTTACTTAGCTTTCGAGCTAACGCAGCCGTTTTCTTCTATTACAGGTATACAGGTAAGGTGTACGGGTCACTGTTAACAAGTCTCAGAAGTTTACAATATGATTTGCTGTATATAATTTATTTAGTGAAAGTATATACATGCTAGACAGAGTTATCATGCTCCTAAAGGTAAATCCTTTACTAAGTTTCCTTTAAGACCCACTGCTAGAGAATGGAGTTCTAAACATAGAGATGACAGTAAAATTTTCTAGACAAAAAAATATATAGAGTTTATCAAGTTTAAAAGAATATGAAACCATTAAATGTTCATACTGAAGGTAAAGGTAAGAATGTAATAATTACTTCTTTTCTCACAACTAGCATGGTAGAAAATCACACATCAAAGGTTTACTTCTCTTATTCATGGTTACTGTAACATATTAAGTTTAGATTACATTACATTCAGATTTTCAACTGTAGTTGTAAATGATAAGATAATACAAGAATCGATCTATGCTTTTCTTGCTTGAAACATTTACAAGTTTTTTGTTTTTGTTTGATACAAATCTTTCCTTAATAAATTAAGAGATTGCACTGTTTTAAAACACTATTCTATTTCCAATATCGATACTTGGATAGAAACCAAATCACCTTTAGGATCATTCCTAAACTTATCATAGTCAACCCCTTTGTGAGTATTTGAAGACTATACTATCAATAAGAAGGTTAATATAAATCATAGTTGCTTATCACATATTTACTTATAGAATTTCTCATAAATTCTTTTGAGCTTAGAATGTGATAAAGTCTAATTATCACCACAATGATTCTAAGACTATTAAAAAGGGTTGCTAATCTATTAACAAGTATCAATAATAGGAACTAAAGTAAACCAAAATCAAATTGATTACCCGCTATTTATAACCTTTAGAGAAATGATATATCTCTTACCTTCACTTGAGACTAGGGTAAATGGCAATATAGTGGTAAGTTTTATAAACACCCACAACTTAACATTATTCCAAAGCTCTTAAAACTTTTATAATTAAAACCAATTCCTCTATGTCTAAATACTTACAAGATTTAATCATGAACAAAATCTATAATGCAAAGTTTTGTGTGCATTATTCTAAAGTACATGGTTTGAAAATCATGTGGCAGGTGATACCATGGTATAACTATCATATGGAATCTCAACACTATGATTTTGTTGGAAAATCAATCAATGGCGATTTCGTTGTGGAACATTAGGTTTCAACCCACTGCATGCAATGTATTAAAGGTATTACGTTGTCACTCCTCAGCCAAGTATTGACGTTTTAAAAGCAGTTGACCCAACCCTAGTCATCAATCTCCTTTGATTCCATACTTTGGCCACTCTACAACCCTCTTGGTCCATTTGGCCGTCGTGTGGTCTGCTATCAATCCTCCTGCTACTCCCGCTCTTCATTAACCCATCAACTGCACTATGCGAAGAGGTTATAGTGTGAAATAACTTGCTGCTTGTCTCTGCAAGACCTCCATTGTTAACTCGAGCTTTGAACAGTGATAATCCTTACCTTTCTTCATTCCAATGGGCATGAATCTCCCTTTTAGGTAGCTTGGCTTACGCTATTTGCAAACTATGTATTATTTACATAGAAGGGACAATGCAGCGATAAGGTTTTGTCCTGCCCATCGTTTAGTAGGGATTCTTGTACTGTATGAGGTCGAGAGTGTTGAAATGTTGCTCCTGTACCATAGAGTTGCATTATTTTGGCTTAAGCCAGTCGCGGCATCACTGTGGAAGACGGCCCACTGCTTAGGTAACTATATAAATTCGTTTTCTTCAATATTGAAGTTAATATTAATGTAAATACTTTTCTTTTACATTACTATAGTAACTAATAGTCGGCTGTTAAATGGATCTTGCAGATATGTCTGCTACCTTCCTCTGCCACCCACAGGGATGAGGGTTACGGCAACGCCGGCCGCGGTAAGCCCTGGTCTCTTCACGGCTTTCCCACTTTGTGTGAATTCTGAAGGGATTACGATGGGTTGGTCGTTGCGGCCCTTCTTGTCCTTCATATATTTTAGTTGTTAGTTAAATGTTAAAAATTGAGGGTTAATACCCTAGCTCTCTTACAGAGCTCTTCGGCTTCAACCGTGAGTGTAAATCTTGTTTTGTATTATTAATTTTTCTTATGTGTTTAAGATACTGTAAAAGAAATTCTGCATAAAAAGCACTAGGCTGTATGCCTACCTCCGGATGAGGTTATGACCTCAACATCCTGTTTCCCTTTACTGTACTCATAATGTTCAGGGTTTTCACCCATAGTTTTGTAATATGACTTAATATAATTCTTTCCTGTATCTTTTGGTTGTTAATCGCATACATTTTGTATCTATGCTCTGTACAAGAATAAATAAAAGATGGGTTTATAACAGCTTATACTATGGATTTATAATACAGCCGTAGGTGAAAATATTGTCTTAACTGTTAGTATTTATTTTATTTGTAAAAACTGGTTTTATAGGGTTCAACCCTAATTTTACAGTTTGAGATTAAGTTCAGTTTCTTAATCTGCCATTATAAATTATAAATTATAAACTCTATTGGTAACTGTGAGTAAAATAAATGGATGATACCATAATGGTTAAGATCGATATTCGAGCAATTTACTGTTCTGTTAATTTCCTTTGCTTTAAAATAACAACTGAGTTATTTTACTATTAATAAACTCTTTTAATAATGTTACTGTTAGGGTTATGCACCTTGGATTACTTATTATGTATTAACTTCTTAAATAATATACAGGGTTTATACCCTTAAACCAAATATCATAGCTGTGGATACTACTTTCTTGCATTATTCTTGGTCATGTTAAAGAAGATTCAGAAATTAATAACTGCATTCGTAACCAAGATACAGACTAACACCTCTAGGATTTAACTGTAAAATCTAACCCATAGGTAATTACATCCTACTGTCAGTATTGTCTTTTCAGTATTTAGAGGTTAGATTCGTTAAAAAATGGAAGATAAACAATTATAAAATTTAAACAGTAGAAATACTTGGTTTATCTTTTCTTTATTACAGCTAGCATTTACTGGAAACAAAGATACAATACTTAGGATGTAGTTTTTAAGACTATAAGAAAATAACTTATGAATTTGTGAGACACTTGTAGTCACTGAAAGTAATTAAATAGGAAACTCGGTTCAGAAGGGTACTACTTCTCAATACCGAGATACTATGCTGGAGTACGGTCTGGTGATCCCAGATGTGGAAAAACACAGTAATTCTTTAACTCAGCAACATATTTAACTACTAATAACCTAAGATACTCTCATTATTAAACTAACTAACTCTTCAGTCATATAACAAAACATAACATGCAACCATTCCTACTCATTAAACATAAGAGATAAGTAACAAAACCTGTTTAAACTGGGACAACAACAGCAATGGGATGCCATTCCTCCCTACCAACTCCTAGAGAGCGCTCAGGTAGCGACTTCTCAGGACCCTCGAGCTTGCTCTGGTCTCCCTGGCTGGAACTAGGTGCAACAAAGTCAGATACCAGTCTTCAAACTCAGTATTAACTCAGAACTATCAGTCAGTTCCCTCAGCCAAATAGCTGTAATGAAATCAAGTTACTGCAGCAATCCTCTTAGAACAACTTCCTTAATGTATTTCCCTCTTCCTCAATGAATTTCCTGAATAACATTCACCTGAATGAATTCTCTCTGGAAAATATCTGATCCGCCTCAGCTCTCTTCATTGAGTACTTTTAAAAGATTGCCTAGGTCTTTTTTGGGTTAACTGTCATTTAATGAGCCACCTGCTCTTATCCCAATTTCTTGGGGGATCATCACCCCAAATGTAGGGAAGTTGCCACCTACAACTTAGGAAGTGTTTGAGGATGTTGCCACTTGTCTTTTTCCTTCCACTTAGTTCCATCCACCAGTTTGACCAGTAACCTCTTTTTAATAGCTCTCCCATGCTGTTGTCTCCATAATTTATTTATTAATAATAAAAATATCCTGAATTACATTCCAATTCTGTTGACTCTGCCGAGTCATCAATCCTACTTAGCATTAAATTTAACATAATGTCTCTGGAATATAATTAAAACAATTTACATAATTTTACAAAATTTGGGTATGTGACAGCTACCTTGTAGTTATGTGAGACCATAATCACTAGTTTGTAGTGCACACAATTCAGGAAAATAGACTGTTGCATCATAGTATAAAGTGACCCTAAATAATACAACAAATTGTAAAATGAACTTTTATGTGATCATGCCCTTTATTTTATGTGATCATGCCCTTTTGGAAACATGACCCTGGTTTACTATAATGAACTTAGATCATTAAATCCCTCATGCATTATTTCTTCTTTAATCTTGATATAAGGAACTAAACCTTAAGTTTGGTTGGGTAATTCAAGTGGTTAATCTTTGAGCTTCATGCAAGATGTCTTGGGGTCTATCTTTCATACTAGTCATCTTTATCATATTCCTCACTCTATGTCCCTATTGGGTTAAGGATCATAATTGGCATTGACATGTTTATAGTGGGTACTATCTGCAAAATGTGACAAAGTGTCCAAGAAGTACCATCTGCAAAATGTGAGGAAGTACTCCAAAGTTTTCCAACAAGTTCTTCCTTGAGAAAAATATAAGCTTAACCAAAATTGGCATTATCAAAATCATTACAAATTCACAAAGGAAAAATAACAAATTTCTAACTTAAACATGGTATGAGGATTTACAAACACAAAATGAAATTTCCATTTTCACATGGATGTAAAACAAACAATTACATGTAAAGCTTTCATTAAGAAAAATACTTTGTATAGAAAGGCACAGTAACTCTATAACATGATATTAGTTAAATCAATTTTCCAATTGATCCATGAATCACTCTCCATCCACCAAGATTCCATTCTCATCGATTTACTCTTTTGATAGAGACAAAAGTCAATTCATCCTTCATAAAAAATCAGGTATTTAACAAGCTTAAATCTCTTATACTTCATTTCCTCGTCAATCTTGATTGTAGGAATCTAGTCAATTTAGAACTTAATAATAAATACCAAAACCAATGTTACCTAACCTTTGTGCGAATTTTTTTTTGATCACTTCTAATAATTTGAGTGGTCAAGTCTTAAGTTCTACACTCTCCATTAGTTTTCTATAGAGATGGTTTTGAAAATGTCCATTATTAAATAATATGGGTGTATCATATGCCAATAGTCATCCAAATGATATTGTCCAGTCACAAGTATGACTTAAAAATCATCTCTACGAGTTCCTGCAAGAAAGAAATGGGTAATAAATATTTTGCAAGACATTTTCTTGGAGCTAATCATTCGTTTCCAAAAGAATCACAAATGCCAATCCATAAAATGATCCATAAAATCTCACCTGCTTCCCTGATGTGAGAGGAGGTTCACCCCACTGTATCGATTTCTTCTCAAGTTCTTCAAAGCCGATTATATATTCCTATAAAAGAACATACATTAAATAGATTAAAAGTTTAGTTAGGAATCAGGATCCATAGTCATGAAAACTACATTCTACATGAATGATGAGAAACTTAGATCAGCAAATGACTCAGAGAGGTTGGAGAGTAAGAGCATGACTCAGACTTGCCAACAACTCATAAAATTTCATTCAAAAAATTTCTTGAGTTTTACCAAGTGAGGATATGAAAAACTTCCTGAGTTTATTCAGGAATCCAAGTTATACTCATGACTTTTTCAGAAGTTGAGATAAATTGACTCAACCCGGTTTTTGCACCAAGTTGGGTACAACATTACAGTCCAAGTTTTTCTAATATGTTCTACGTATCTCATAATGATGTAGACATGATTTATAAAACACTTAAAAAGAACAACAAAAATGTGAAATGGTTGTAGTCACCTCAACTGATACTCATAATTTTGAATCAAAGGATTCATAACGCTTTCGAACAAGCTCTATTAATGTTCCATCCTGCACAATAAGCATAGAAAGAATATAAGGGGAAATGAAAACATTATCACGAATATTATTATATAAGAAAAAGTCAAATCCTAAAAATACATTAGGAAAGAATATAGGTTTACTTGCAGCAACTGAGTTTCATTTCTCAATCCTCGTGCCAAAGTGTCGATCCCTGATATATGGGCAATGAACATATCTTCTACATCAACACTTTCCCTCTGTCTGTGTCAAAGAAATGGAAAACATAGAGAAGTTTGATATCATTTTGTACTACATGTAGCATAAACCTTTGGCCACATGTCTATCTTTATGTCGTTTGATATTACCCTTAGAGTCGCGTTTGGTCTTAAAGACCCATTTTCAACCAACTTTCTTGTATCCTTTGGGCAATTCAATGAAATCCCAGACTTCATTCTGGTCCATTGATTTCAATTCATCATTCATGGTATCAATCCATTTAGGAGAATCATTACTTTCTATGGCTTGTGAAAATGAAACCGGATCCTTACACGTCCCTACATCAAAATCATATTCTTGTAGATAAACCACATAATCATCCGAAATAGCAGACCTCCTTTCTCTTTAAGATCCCCTTAATGTTACTTCTTGTGGTTCATCTACCATTGGATTTATAAACCATCAACTAGAACCCAACATAGTACTCTCGATCTTTTGTACATTTTATGAAGGGGTGTATACTAGCTTTTTCCATATCTTTTGACTATCCTATGCAAGCACCTCTTATAGTTCATGTTTATTTCATTTGCTTGACTAAAATCATAAGCAACTAGAGCAGTTTTTTACTCAATTGACACAACTTTTGACCTTGTTAAAATAAGGAACGAGTCTTTAGGTAGTGATAATTTGAGATTTTGAGCACAACCAATGGCCATGAGCATAAGGCACGCCCAGCTAAAGTAAAAAAAGTGTTATTGGAATATTAAAATATAGGGGGTAGCTTGAACTATGACATTCATAGGTATAATCATAACAAGCTAGTATCAAACAAAACTCATCCATTCATGCCATCAAATGGGAGTTGTTCTCTAACTACAATGGTGAACATGGCTTGGATGTCTTAAACATGTAAATCTTTTATGGATGGCCACAATTAGGAGTGTATAAGTTGATGATTTCCAAAGTAACAGTGGTATCATTTGAATGTCTTGAACGCACGAATATTTTGTGGTTGGTCATAATGAGGAATGTGTAAGTTGACAAATTCCGTAGTACTTACACTTTTGCATCAAAGTTGAAACCACCAGGTGCAAGCCCACCCTGAATAAAAGGTAAAGATGTTGTGTAAGTAGGATTTTACAATTTTTATGACATTCATAAACATGAATGCAGTTAGAGACTTATTTGGATAAAAAGAAAGTAAAGGCTTACATTCTTGATAAAAGTCAACATGATCAAAGTTGCTTCACTAATATATGTGAGAAATTGATCAGTATCCCAACCTACAAATGTTGAATAAAAAAAATAAAATATTAGCTCAGAAAGGGATGCGATCCATTCTTCGAAAGTGGAAACTTCTGAACTCAATTAAAAAAAAATGACTATAAGCCCCATTACCTATCTGGGCATCTCCATTGCATCAATATTACCAAGCATCCCATAAATTCGTGCCATTTCCAGCTCGTGATGACAGCTAAAAAAAGTCATCATATATTAATTCCCAAAGATATCATCCATTTTACTACTAGACTGTAAACATTCAGAAATAAACATATAATTTGGTCCCTAGGAGAAATCACAAGGAAATAAAACTATTAAGGGACGGATAACTGACATACTTTACATTGACTTTACCAGATTCCAATGACACTAGAATTAGTGGTTTGATAGAATGTCAGTGGGAAGTTTTCTTACCTATTCCCAGAGAGGGTTGCATGGTTGCACTCAATGCTCAGTTTAAAATCATCTAGACTACAGTCCAACCATTTCAAATGAAGAAATTGATTAGCAATTTAGCAACTAAAAATAGTGCATTAGAACGAAAAAAACAATTTCAAGAATCATTCCCAAACATGGTTTACAAGAGACTGCAAAAATATAGGGAAAATCATGAATCTATGAGAGAAGGATTATGCCCAAACACAATCCCTTAATATGCACATGATGGTGAAAATTCAAAGTCCAAATAAATTCCACCAGAAAACATCCAAGGCCAAATTCCTTGCAGGAGAAAGCATGGCTTCATTCTGTAATAAAAAATTACAAGAACTATGTACATGCAACATTGTGTAGTATTAAAGTGTGGTTTTAAACAGGCATCAGCAAAGTCCAACCATATCAAATGCAGTGGAGCAGGAAACTTGATATTACAAAAGAAAAGCATGGAAATCCCTTCTAAATTACATGAATTCATTAATAAAAAAATTTAAATGTGCAGCTATAACGAAAGGATAATAAACACAATATTAAGATGTTAAAAATATGCTGTAATTAGGGATGAATTAATTCAAAGTTCAAAAAATGTTATGTGTAGAGGTTGGATCAAAATTCAAACAAATGATGTGCAGTTAGGAGGATAGAATACTTTACCTAAGCATATGCAACATTCTGACAAAATAAAAGCATTCAAGAATTGAAGAAATACACACCTACAAGTCCATATCTCTGTAGGAAACCCATTGTTGTTACAACATCCCAATCATACCTAGAAAAAAGGATAACCAAATCTTAAATCACTGTTAAACCTGTCAACTTCTAATAGTACAATAGATGGAGATGAAGACAAAAAACAATGAATTTATATAAAAAATTAAAGAAGGATTGATATTTACTGGTGTTTTGTAGGCTCTTTTGGTTAGGGTTCAATTACAAGAGTTCCTTTAACCAAAACAAGAAGGCTTATGCATGCTAAAGTGAAAATTTGGCATCCTTTCAATCAAGCTTTGAAGTTTGACATAAACTAACATTAAAGCAAGGCACTAGGTTCTTTCACAATTTCACCCAAGCATAATTTTTCCTAATCTGCTAGAAGTATAGGTTTAAGAAGAAATGTTACCATTGAAGCCTACAGTCTTCTTCCAATTGACTGCTGCTTGTAGAAAATTAGTCTGTAAATTGAAATAGAACCAATTTTAACACTTAGCATTAAAATAATAATAATAATAATAAAGGAAGTCAAAATATAAATAGAATGGCATACAAAGTTCTGAAATACAATGTTTAATATAATGCAAATAAAATTAAATATTAAACTGAAAAACACAAAAGATACAGGTGTGAAGCTGAATGAAGATGAATTTATTCGACATGGATTGAATTTTGGTGAATTTAAAAGTTAAACCTTGAAATTTGATGACTGTGGTAGCAGGTTAAGTCCATCTGCACTGTAGTATGTACTATGCACACACCCAACTAGTTGATGGTGGAGCCGATGTCCAGGAGGTTAAAGATCCTACCCAAGTTTTGAACTCATAACATTTACCATCAAATAAGTTTGTACCAAAGGCTCTTAAACAATTCCACCAACGAATTTCTTTAAAAGTGACTGGTTGGGGGCAGGTTAAGTTGATTTGCATTGCAGTATGCACACACCCAGCTAGGTCATGGTGGATTTGGTGCACATGATGTGAAAGTTCTTTCCTAGGTTTTGAACTCATCATGTTTACCATCAAAGCAAGTTTTAGTGAAGTTTCATAACCGAATCCAACAAATTACTTTAAAAATGACTCACTAGAAGCAGGTTAAGTCCACAATTTACTATGCACACACCTTCAGTTTGTTCTTTGGCTTCATTTATAGCTTGTTTTAGCTACTCACTTGGTAATTTCATTGTTGGTTTAAAGTTTTTATGCTTGTAGTGCTTGCCATTTGTGGATGAGCTTCAGTGTTGTTTTCTGTTGGATACATGGTTATTATGTTATGAATCTCAGTTTTTCTATGCTTGTGATTTAGTTTTTATTTGGGTTATGAATGCATTCACTCTTGTCATCAAACTTCACAACCAAAAAACCTTAAAAAACCCTAAAAACCCTGTTTTGTTTTATTGAGATATTTGAGCTTATGTTGGCTTTTTTTCTTGTAGTCTGGAAACAATTTCTAGCATAAACATCTTTGGCACCATTGCCGGGGAATGAAGTTGAAAACATATTTTTCCCTGGGATACTTATCATTACATTGGTTTTAATAGGTGAACTTAAACCAGCATATCTTAAAAACTACTTTTCACCAGTTTGTCACAGTGGCTACTAGGGGAATTAAAACTAGAAACACACCTATTTCACCTTTGTAGTTGGGTGTTTTAGGCCCAGAACAAATATTGAAAACAACAAGGAAGATTAGAAGGTCTCAGTCATTACCAGCCCTATGTGACCCTAATCAGTTGGATGGTTCATCACCTTTATCTGTTTTGAGAAAAGAAGAAACTTCACCTTGGTTAAAGCCTATAATTCCTATCAGTAACTTTCAAGTTTCCACTAATCCTCAATCTTTCAGAAAAGCTAAAACAATATCTCCTGGTAAGATGCCTCTATTTAATTTGAAAGTAGGTAAAACCCCTTTTCAGCCAAGTTCCAGCCAAATCTCTCCATCACCAAAGTCAGACAGCCTTAAAATGGCAGCCCAAAATCAGCCTATAGACAGGATGGACCAAATGGTTGCAGCTAGATATGCACTGTTAGTTCTGCCTCACCCTTTGAATGCACTGCCTGGAGCTGACTATTAGAAATACCTTCCTAAGTTTAATGGATAGGGTGAAACTACAGCTAAAGAGCACTGGGAAGCTTTTCTCAGTTATGTTGATAACCAAAACATTGAAGCTAAGGACGTATGGATGAGGATGCTTGTGCAGAGCCTTGATGGAGATGTTAGAAAATGGTTTAGGGAGCTATCTGCCAATTCTATCACCATCATAGAAGAGCTTCAGGACCTCTTCATGAGACAATGGGGTGACACCAAAGACCATACTTATTATATAACTAAGTTTGGATCCCTTAGGAGAAAGAAGGATGAAACCATTGCAAATTTTTCAAAAGGATTCAATAAAATGTACAGCAGAATTCCTACGGAAATAAAACCTTCAGAAACAAAGAAAAACTCACATATGCAAATGCCTTCGATCATGAATTTTCTTTACTACTAAGAGAGAGAAGATATGTTTCCTTACTGAATATGCAGGATGCATCATTAGAGGTGGATTCTAACATATTGGCTTCCAATAGATTGAAGAAGGAAACAACTCAGCAGATGTATGACGGGAAAGGTAAGAAGGAAGCAGCTCCTGGGGTTTCAACATCTCATTCTTCAGAAGGAAAAATTGATGAGATGGCCAAGTTAGTGAATATTTTGACTGCAAAATTAAACAAGTTAGAACTAGAAAGAAATTCCAGCAAGCCTGTTCAAGAAGGTGAAAGAAACCATAACAATCAGAACCAATTCAGAAGACAATTTGCTCCTCATTTCATACCTAGAGAACGAAGAAATAATGATATTCAACGAGAAAGGAGAGAGACCAAGGACCAAAGGGTACCACCACCTCTTCAGAAAAATGTTGTTGATGAAGAAGAGATTGATGAAGAAGTGCTATTTGAAGACACATATCAAGATATGAACTATTTTGGAGAAAGGTTAACTGAGGGTTTTGTCACTGAAGAGGAGTTTTTAAATGCAGAATATTATGATGCTGATATGTTTGAAATAGAGCATGATTTGAATTAGAAAATGACTGTTGTAACTGCTGATGTCCATCAGAATGAACCCAAGAAGACTTTGAATTTGAGGTCAGGACCAAAACAAGTAGTACAGAACCCAAATAAGAAGGTAGTTGTACCTACTAAACAGCAATCTGATCCCGTGTCAGAGAAAAAACAAATTCCAGAAAAGCAAAAGAAGAACATGGAGGTTGAAGAGGTAAATAAAACTGTGCAGAATTTTAATCTGGAAAATGAATTAGGAAAAATAAATATTCCTATTCCTTTTACTGAACTAATGAAAAATCCTTCTTACAAAGAATCAGTTCTTAAAATGATCGGTTCAGAAAACAATCAACCTATTTCTGATACAGTGAATTTGCAAGAAGAAAATCCTAAGATTTTTATTGGATCAGCCTTGGCTGAAAAAACTGAGAATGAAGCAGGTGCTTCACCTCCATTTTACATTACTCTGACATTCCATGAACAAATGATACATAACTGTTTGTTAGGTTTAGGATCATCACACAATTTAATGCCAAAGGCTGTCATGGAGGCTTTAGGTCTGAGTATAACCAAACCCCATCATGGTCTATATGCATTTGATTCATGAGCTGTAAAGTGTTTAGGTGTGATTAAAGACATGGTTGTCAGTTTTGCTCAATTACCAATGAAAAGTGTAATAATGGATGTGGTGGTAGCTAATATTACACCTAAATTTGGGTTACTTCTCTCTAGGTCTTCGGCAAAGAAAGTTGGTGGAACTTTACAAATGGATTTATCATATGCTACTATTCCTGTGTTTGGAGGAGAAAACAGAAGGCTGTACAGAGAGCTTCAGTTTGCCTATATTGTGACAGATGACAAGAACCCTACCAACCATCCTCTGTATGTTGTTGATAAATATTTGGGTACTTGCATGTTACATTTTAGTGATGTAATACTGCTGGTTTGTTACACGTTGAAAAGGAATAGCCAGTTAAATGCAGCAAGGAATAGGAAGATGAGCTTTGGCAATTATACTTTGATGGATCATCTTGCAAAGAAGGTGTTGGAGCAGGGGTTCTTCTCATATCCCTTGGTGGTGAAATAGTAAATATGTTGTATAAATTAGAATTCATTAATACAAACAATACTACTGAATGTGAAGCTTTGCTGTTAGGATTGAAGGCTGCCAAAGATTTAGGCATTCAGCATATTTCTGCATATGGCGACTCCAAATTAGTTGTTCAGTAGGTGAGGAACAACTATCAAGTGAAACAGGTTTTGCTGAAAGTCTATCAAAATGAGGTATGGGTCATGATTGATAATTATTTTGTAGCTTTTAACATTACCTATATTCCAAGAGACCATAATCAGACTGCTGATTCATTGGCCTTAGCTGCTACACATTTTAGAATTCCCAAAACCACACAGTTGAGGTATCCCATTGAGTTTAGGTATAGACCATCTGTACCTGATAATGTAAAGCAGTGGAGAGTGTTTTAAGATGACATTGAAATTAAAAGATTTTTGGAGCTTACACATGAGTTTTCTAATTCCCTGATTGATTAGGAGGAAGATGATGAGGATGGAGATGTTAAAGAAATTGCTGGCCACAAGATTATTGAACTAAAAGGTAATTTCATCCCAAAAGGTTTGGTACCTTTAGAAAGGATATTTTTGAAAGATGATACACCCCTAAAACCTGTTGTACAGTCTTCAGAAGAGAATGTGGCGGATTGTAACATTGGCACTGCAGAACATCCTAGAATGGTGAAAAATTTGAAAGCACTCATAGTTTAACAGAGAAACAGGTACATAAAACTGTTAAAGGAACATGGTAATGTATTTGCATGGTATTATGAAGAATTGAGAACATATGATACTAGAATTATACAACATAAAGTCCCTTTAAAACCGAATGTTAAACCTTTTCGTTAGAAATTAAGGAGGATTAATCCAGCCTTGTTTCCTGTTATTGAAAAAGAAGTGAAGAAGTTATTAGATGCCAAGATCATTGTTCCTCTCAGGTACTCTTCATGGGTGGCTAATCTAGTTCCTGTTAGGAAAAAGAACAGAGAAATCAAACTGTGTGTTGACTTTAGAAACTTGAATAGATCTTCACTAAAGGATAATTATCCTCTGTCTAAAATTGAGCAAATATTGCAGAAAGTTGTTGGGAAACAGAGGATTTCTATGGTTGATGGTTTCTCAGGATACAATCAGATTTCTATGCATCCTGATGATAAAGAGAAAACAACTTTTACCACTCCCTTGGGAACTTTCATGTATGATAAGATTCCTTTTGGTTTAATGAACGCTGGGGCAACTTTTCAGAGGGCTATGGATATAGCTTTTGTTGGGGAAAAGGACACGTTTGTGGTAATTTACTTAGATGATATTACTGTATTTTCACAATTAGATGATGAACATCTAAAACATTTGAAACAGACTTTCCTAAAATGCAGAAAATTTGGTTTGTCCTTGAATCCAAAGAAGTCACACTTTGCTGTACAGGAAGGAAAATTACTAGGTCATTTAGTTTCTGCTGATGGTATAAGGATTGATACAGAAAGGGTAAAAGCAATATTGAAGATAAGTCTGCCCAGGAGTAAAAAAGATGTCCAATCTTTCATTGGTAAAATCAAATTTTTGCATTGGTTTATACCAAACTTTGCTGAGACTATCAAGCAAATTACAGCCATGCTAAAGAAGGATCAAGAAGTTAAATGGACCACTGAAGCAAAGAATTCATTTGAAAAAATCAAGATGGATCTTAAAGCCCCTATATTAGTAAGTCCAGATTTCACCAAAGAATTTCTAACATTTTCCTTTGCATCTGAAGATACACTAGCAGTGGTTCTATTGCAGAAGAATAAGGATGGTCTTGAGCAAACTATTGCATTCTTCAGCAAAATTCTCAGAGATTTTGAATTAAAATACAGCATCTTGGAAAAACAGGCTTATTCTTTGGTGAATGCTTTGAAATTTTTCAGAATCTATGTTTTGCATTCCAAAGTTGTTCCATATGTGCCTGATGCTGTTGTAAAAGATGTTTTGACATAGCCTGATAGCAAGGGGAAAAGAGGCAAGTGGATTGCTAAAATCATGGAGTATCATGTAGATATCAGAACTACCAAACTAGTCAAGGGACAAGGTTTAGCCAAGCTGCTCGCTCAATCAAATTTCCAAGATTTAGGATTGCATGTGATGACAGAAGATCCAGCTCAGGAAGAAAATCAAGCAGAGTTAGAGAAAGAGAAGATTATGGACTTCTACTGAGCATCCACATGGTACGTAGACAATGTGTATTTTATGTTGTATTTGCAATGTCCTGAACATTTAGATAGAAAAGCTGATAGATCTTTGAAGCTAAGAACTACTAAGTACTGTTTAGTAGAACAACAGTTATTTTGGAAGGACCCAGGGGGTATTCTACTCAAATGCTTAGATAAACCTGAAATTGAAGGAGTGATTTCTGAATCTCATGAGGGTGCTTGTGGAGGTCACAAGTACTGGAAGGCAACAGCATACAAGATCTTAAGAGCTGGGTACTATTGGCCCTCTTTGTTTGCATATGTATATTAGTAGGTAAGAGCTTGCATCCCTTGTCAGAAGTTTGCTAGTAAACAAAAATTGTTGTCATTACCTTTAAAACCAATTGCAGTAAGTGCCCCTTTCCAGCAATGGGGTCTATACTTTATAGGAGATATAAGTCCATCTTCCTCAGGACAACACGGGTGCATTTTGACTGCAACAGACTTCTTTACCAAATGGGTGGAAGCTATCCCTACTAGGAATGCCACAGATAAGGTGATTATGGAATTTATTGAAGAAAATATCCTCATTAGGTTTGGATGTCCTCAGAAAATAGTAGCAAATAATGCAAAAGATTTTAAGTCTATGGCAATGGAAGCATTTTGTGAAAAGAATGGTATCTTGTTGAAACATTCAACTCCTTACTATCCCCAAGGTAATGGTTTAGCCGAGTCCTCAAATAAAAATATCATTCAGAGTATCAGGAAACTGCTAAAGCATAATAAGAGATCATGGGATTCTATGCTGAAATATGCATTATGGGCTGATAGAATAACAGTTAAGCAAGCAATTGGAACTTATCCTTTCCAATTAGTGTATGGTACAGATGTAGTTTTTCCTATTCAGTTGGGCATTCCAGTGATGAAGTTTTTTTCAGAATTTTTAGGAAGAACCTAATGATATGCAGAGAAGGATTTATGAGATGATAGAGTTGCAGCAGAACAGAGAAAAAGTGGAAGAAAAGGAACAATTATACATATTGAAGATAAAAGATTGATTTGATAGGAAAATCAAAGACAACACTTTCTCAATTGGTGACATGGTTCTAAGGTGGGATGCCAGGAAAGAGAAAAAAGGGAAACATGGAAAATTTCACAACCTCTAGTTTATCCCTTTCCTAGTATTTAAGTTTTTGGAAAATAACACTTTTGTCCTACAAACTTTGGAGGGTGAGGAATTGTCAAGTCCAGTTAATGGATGATTCCTCAAGCATTTCTGCAGTTTTTGGGGGGAATTTTAGTTTTTCATTGTATATACCGGTGTGAGTAAAACACAATAAGGACTTCATAATCCAATGGAAATTTTCTACATTAGCAGGTAGCAAGAAAGAAGGCACTGATCTACAGGTTCTTGAAGCCTCACAAGGAGGACTTCATCTCGCAGCAGGAGCCAGATGTTAGGTCATGATTTTGTCTTCCTTAGTTTTATGATTTTGTTAATGTTTTTGAAATTTGCTAACATTTTTACTTCTATCAAATTTTGGTGTAAAGGTTAATTTTGAGTTTATGCCTTTTAGTTTTCATCATTTTGATTTTTCTTATTTTTAAGCTTGCTTTTATAAATCTTGCTTAGAGTTCATTCTTGAAGGGTTCTACAAGGTGTATATTGATTAATGGTTTCACTAATGACAATAAGATAAATATTAATCATATAAACCAAGTCTTAAAACTGGATTAGTGATTAAATGACATGAAATTATGTGTTTGGACTTTCTTGTAGCGTAAGAGCGAAATTAATACACTAGCGTGCTACAAGAAAGTCGCGAGTGCCAAAATAGTAATTTTTCAGTTCGATTTTTTTGGGGGTTTCGTTCCTGAGGTGTTAACCACATCAATTATCACATTTGATATGTTTCTTGCTAGGCTTATCATTGAAACTGGTGTATGGTCATCATGTGAGGGAGATCGTGGCAATTATATGCAAGTTCATGGCAAACGATGATAGTGAGTAGAACGAGATAGAATTTTTAGGAATATGTTCCTAAGTTGAAGAATACAAAGGCATTGAAAGTTGTGGTGGAGACATATTGCTGAGAAATCAGAGTTTTGACAGTTGAAGGAAGAATTAGGGTTTCCCAGTGGTGATAGTTCGAAGTGATATGGACATTTGAAGATAGTTGGAACATGCAATTCGACACCTAACCTTTCAAGGGATCAAATTCCAGTGCTTGTATTAAGATTTTGAATAGGTACCCTGCGTGACATTTGATAGGGTTTATTAAATTTGGGGGTTTTCTGATAAAGCCTATAATGTCAAAAATTCTAAGGAAATACATGAATTTGCTCACTCAATAGACTTTGAATGATGAGATATTAATCAATATATCTAAGTATTCATCATTTAAGTTAGTAAAGTTCAGAGCAGAACTATTGGAGGTCCCTGAATCTATGATTAGGTCAAATTGCTGAAACTTGGTACAAAACATTACCTAAACTGGTGATAGGGAAAATTGTGAGATTTTGAAGATAAATATATTGCAAAAACTATGCGAATTTGAAGATAAATAGACTGTGATATTATTGACAGGTGCTGCAAACCATAGTGAAAATGAAGAAGAGTGGAAAAACTAATAGGGATGAGTCCACTGATCTTAGTTGGATAGATAAATTGCCAGAATGTGCTGAGCTATTTGAAAATGTAGGATGGTTGATATTTTTCAAGAAAATTGATGGATACAATGCAAAGGTCTCCCATAAGTTTGCTCAGTGCTATGACAAAAAAACTGTATCTTTGGATACTTTGAAATTCAAATTGACCAAAGAGTTGGTAGCTGAGGCAACATGAGTTAAAAATGAGGGAGAGCTATGTCTTAAGAAAGTTCCATTCACTTTTAATGCACAAAGGTACCTATTGCCTGTTATAGTTCCAGATTGCGGTAAGGGTGTACCCATCCATAACTTTAGGCCTGAATGGGTAGAACCTATTAAGGTTTTACAAAGTTATATTACATGTGAAGGAAGGTATGCCTTCATTTTTAAATACCATTTCAGGTTTCTTCAACACCTCAGTAATGAGTCAAAGATGAACCTTCCATTCTTCTTGCTAAAGAGCCTACAGAAGATGTCTTGCAGAATCAAAGAACACCAAAATTATACTAGACAGTCCAATTTTCACCATGGGATTATCAAACTCATTATCAACAGTGTTTTGTAGAGTAAAGGAAAAACCTAGGAATATTTCCTCTGTTGGTCAGGGTTTAAGAATAGTCAAGAAGGACAGTCTAATAGAAAACAAGCTGATAAAGGATAGACCTTGATCAAAAATCTAAGATAGAAGATAAAGGTTAAAGATGAAGACAGTATTAAATTGGAGGAGGTTCCAAAGCCTGCAAAAGAATATTGTGAGACTAAACAACATTTAAATGACATTGAGAGCAAAGATTTGTAGTTTGATAATAAGGAGACCGAGACTGTTCAGGATGATGCACCAGCAGACACATTTGTTGCTGAAAAGATTGTACTTGCAAAGAAAATTTCAGGTGATGAAGAGGATACTAAAGCCCAAAAACAAAGTCCAATCATAGTCTTGTCAGAGGATGAGACATGCCTGTTTGATGAGGATAAGCTTCCTGTTATTGATGAAACTAAAGTAGGTACTAAAAAGGAATTTCACAATTGGGAAGATGAGGTAGCAATACCAAAGAGAAAGAAGCTAAAATTCATTGAATTTTCCTCAGTCACCCATCAGGGTAAAACTTTCAAAATGTTAGGGGAACTTGCTCCTAGGTGGAGACCAAAGACTAGACCTAGAAACAAGCTCAGGATAAATATGAAGAAATTGCTAAACCCTAAATTGAATAAAGAAAGAGTAACTGTGATAGATGACTCTTCCTCTGATGAAAAATTGGATGTTGATAAGGGTGACGGTAAAGGAGAAAGGCCAATGAAATTAGAAAGAGAATCTACCCTTACTGAGACCAAACTGTCTGATATATTTTTAGAGATACGAAGTCAAATGTCGTAGGAACATCAAGAAGATAAGATAGAGGTTTCACACTCAGAAAATAAGCTGATGGTTGATGAAAATGTTCCATGTGAAGTTGAGACTAAAGAAAACCTAAGTTCTCCTGAAAATCCTACAGAATTGTTGCTAGAAGATGAAGAAATCTATAGGATACTAAACATTCCATGGCTTCCCAATGAGATGCAAAGTACAGCAGGAAATAAAGCATTTGATTCAAAAAAAGAGAATTTACAGAGAGCTATAAAATAGTATAAATATCAGGTGGAATATATGCAAGAGACAAATGATGGTTTGGTTATGGCCAATAGAAGACTCAGAGAGGATCTAGATGAGGTGAATAGCCACTATAAGGAGCTGATTGCAGTCTCAAAAGAGTCATTAAAAAGGAAAATAAATACAGAGTCTCAATTTACAATGTTAAAACAAGCCATAAAATATCGACAGCAGAAAAATGAAGAACTCACTAGAAAGATGGCAGAGATGGAAGCAGAGCAACTGAAGGCTAGAAGAAAGGGCCAAGCCCTAGAAGGGATAGCCTTGTTAGCAGAGGCAGCTAAAGATATATGAATCTTGTTAACACAATCAATTATTAGTTATGTTTTGAAGGATATTTCATTTTTGTAATTATTATTTTGATAGAACTATTTCGATGAGTAAGCTGAAAAGCAGTTAGGTTTTAGTCTTTAACCGAATTTTGAAGGCTAGTATTAATGTATGTCACAAAGAGGACTAAGGGTTCGATTTTTTTGGATCGCAGTTACTTGAGTATATTTATGATCTCTTGAGTTTGAGTCCTTTTATTTTCATCATGATTGGCATATTATCACCCATCCTTGGTCCTAGTATGGACCGTGGTGTCAGACTTGGGGGCATCATAGCCCCTTACCATGCTCATAGATTTGGGAGTGGTCACATTCTTCCCTCCAATCCATTTTTGGAGGATGTTGATTCCCTTCTCTCAGTCTTTACACCACTGGTCATTGTCATGGGGGTGGTAGTGGATCCATGAATGTTGGGTCTACACCTTACTTTCCTTTTTATGTCCCATCATTCACCACATTGTTTCCTTTGGGTGTAGTTGTCATGATCATTCCTCCCTTTATCCTATATTTTGGATTATTTATTGACTATTTCAGGTTTTTTTGGACTAATATGGTTGTCATCTAGGGTCCAGTTTTTGTGCACTATCTCTGAGGTTTCAACCCATTCGTTCCTATCACAGGTATTATGTCTGAACTGGCATATAGGTTGGGATATCACATCTGCTTGCACTTATGCATTTCCTTATGACCATTCCATCTTCACCTTAGGTACGAACCCATTCCATGGTATCACAGAACCTTCATGCTGTTGTTAGAAGTGATATTATGTGAATGGTAGAGATTTCCTATACATGGGTGTCCTAGATAGCTCCATTTTGCATTTGGTAACCATGATGTGAATCCTCTCTTAGGTCAGCGAGTCCCTTTTAGTTTTTCCATGTCCTTGAGCAAGAGCCTCATACTCCTCTTGAAAGAACTTTATGTTGGCATTTCCCCGAGACTCCTTTGTATATGTCAAGTTGTAATTTCATTATCATGAGTTTTGCCTCCCTTATTGAGCCTTATGCCAGCTTCCATGACTTTGATTACCAGCCATATAGCCCAAGCTTGTCTCATGTCATTCCAAGAACAACCATTTTATATATATTTTGCATCTTGATTCCCCATTTTTTACTTGCAGGGGACTTTCCCCCGAGTGTCGTTATCCTACATAGGTTTCTTTGCAGTGAGAATAGGTATGTTCTGCTGCTTGGAACTAGTTTGTTTTCCCCTTGACACTCGTCTCCTCCTAGATTTGTAACTATAAACAACTTTTATTCTTTTTCAAGCTTTTCAAAATATCTGAAAAAGTCCAAAAAAATAAAAAAAACCAAAAATCCAAACAGGAAAAGATGTTATCTTTGGAAATATTCAAGTCATGTCGCCTTCGAATAGAGCACTATATATCACATCCATTGGTTGGGTTAATAGTTTGAATTTAGGAGCTATACTCATTTCTCTGAGTTTATCTCCACCGACTAGTTAAGATTCCAGTCCCTATGGAGCCTCTGTCGATGCCTCCTGTGTCGCAGAGATGTCCCAGTTTTTTATATTGAGTCCATGCCACCTCCATTTAGTCACCATTTTCCTTTATACTCTTTTTTGAAGGAATTTGAAACCTGAGTTGGCCATTCCTCAGCTCTCTTGACTATGCATGTCGGCCATTCCTGGTACTATTACTGGTTCATGTACATTGTGATCGAGTCCTTCCACATTATACAGCTTTATTGAGTACCTCATGTTGGATGATGAGGGATGCCTTAATGCCCTCCTTCTAGCATATTTCATTCCATCGAATTCATATCATTTATTCTTTGATAGGATTCTAGATTCATTTTGAGTGCCTTGAGACTTGCAGTCATCAGTGGAAGGTTCTCCCGCCATCGACAATTTTGGGAATACATCAATGTCCCCTAATTAATGGATCCTTTCAAGTGTTCCACCTCAACACATTTATTCACACTTGTTAGTTTTCACTCTAGTACCTTGATTCCCATTTTCATTATTGGTGGGTGATCTCGCGTTTGTTAATGGTATACATCAATGACCGGTAATCAGACGATGGACTACTATGTTCGACCTCGACACCTCTATTTATATAGTAGGACATGTACTCATAGCATATTGTGTAGAATGCCTTCCATATTGGTGGCATTTCATATATGCTACCTTCTTTATCATGCCAGTGTTCATGAGATTTCAGCTCCTGTGACTTCATTCCAGTGTATGTCAGATATCTTCAGCCATTATGAAGATCTTGACCCATTGTATATATTCATATTTCATGGATATCATGATCCTTTGTATATCTTCATCATGGAGATTCTGATCGATCTATATTGTACATGGCAATGGCCACACAAGTAATATTTTGTATCATGCCTATTCATGGCCATTGTACTCTTATGTCTCCAGGACTGCTATATGTACTTGCAGTTTTGTGCAGAGTTTGATTATTTTATTATACTGTTGGATGGCTGGTTCTTCATCACTCCACTTCTGGGATGGACTTATAATGTATTTTGGCCATCGTATCACCCCTCTGACCTCACACATTAGGGGGCATATGTTACAGCTGATTTTACCACACATGGTGGATCACACATTTATGGCCTTCCCTGTCCCTCAGCATACTCTTTAGACCCAATGGAGCATTTTTTTACCTTTGATGTTTCCAAAATCATCCCTAAAAACATGCAGTATTTTCCATACGCGACTTTTAAACCTATTCTTGTGTATGTACATGGAAATGACCCTCAAACCCCCATACATCGGGATGTGTGAAAAAGGTCAAATAGTTTTGGAGTTTTCCTTGATGTGGATCTGAGTCACTTGTCTCTTGGCCTTCCATATACTTTGAGATCACTCAGATTTGACCTTCCATTACCCCATTGAAGCACTATATAAGGAACCCTTTGGATACATTGAAAGGAGAGGAATTGAAGAGCAAGAAAACTATAGTCCATTGTTTTCGAAGCTTATACTTGAGTCTGCATCCCTTTTTCCCTTTGAGAACTTTGTGTTCTTCCCAAGATTGCCTTTGCTTGGAAGCTTGCTATCAAGAGATGGAGGGTTGAAGTGGTGGAGGCCCAGGTGGAGGACTTAGTTTCTCCGATTTGCAGATGTGCCGACAAAGGTTTTCACTATTGTAATCTCTGATTTATATTAATAGAAATATCCTTTCCTATCCAATAATGTGTATTTAAATGAATATTGAATCCATGGATGCTTTTAAATGCTTATTTGTTATTGATTATATATTCTAGAGTAGGTCTAACACCATTATATAGCATGCTTGTCTTGTTTACTGAATGTTGGAAGAGAAAATTTCTAATACAAGAGAGAGTGGAAAAGCTCAACGGGGATCTACATCAACCATCCAGAATAAGGTATGTTTTGAGATCCTTTAGTGTTATATGTTTGTTTTCTCTTGCATATGGGAAATGATTGATTTCTACGGTTACTCTATCTGTTGTGGTACCCCAATCCATAGGAAGTTTTCTCAGTAACAAATAGACCAACTAATAAACTCAATCTGACATAAATAATATGGAATGCACTGCAATATAGGGAGTAATGTGCCACACTATATGGTGTAATGTGCCATGATTAAGGGCTTATCAGAAAACCTAGCTATGTGTCAGCTTACATGAGTGATTATGCCCATGGTTTCCTGTGAACCTAAGTAGTTCTTCTTTAGTTGATACATATCCCATCTCGAGGGTGGTCCCTTGGCTGAAATACTATAAGATGGATGGAGACCTATGGTTGGGTGGAACGTTTCTCTTCCACAACCAGTTGCTCATGCAATTTCAACTAAAATATAAGTGTTTATTTCTCTCTCTAATTATATCAAATTTACGTATTATGATTGATTTTTTTATGGAAGATTTAATTAATCGGTTTAGTTGAATTATTAAATTGAATGCATGTGAATATTCTGAGAATGAATTTATCTCTATGCATGATGTAATTGTTATCCATACGATGAGTATGTTGGTATATGCATGAAGTCTATGCATTGATAGAGTTTAATTTCATTTTGTATGTTTATTATGCATTTACAAATGCATTTAGATATTAATGAATTTCATAATATGGCCATGGGGGTGAAATTTAGCACCCTGTACATCATTGATGTTCCCTTCGCTGGTCAGATTGATGGGAGGGGACGTGACATGTATTGTTTTCAAGGTTTGATCACTTTGATAATTAAGAAAAATTGATTTACTAAATATATTTTGGAAAAGTAATGCCACTCGTACTGTTTCTTTTCTATATGTATATAGACTTTTGTAGGTTGATTCCATCATTTAGGAAATGAAAGGAGGAACCTATAAAGACATATATCTTATCATGTTCCAAAAAAGTAAAATGTAACTATTAGGGAATATCAAACTTGGGATAGTTATGAACATTTCAATGCATAAAATTTATGTATTAAAAAATGTGAATCAATTGCATACATTTCATATATTTAACTCAAAGGAAGGTTTATTGTGTGAGTATCTCAAAACATCCATGTAACTTGCGGGAGTCCTATTTTTTTTAGTTATTAATTGCATCTAATATGTCAAAAAGGAATTTCATTAACTTGCACTAGTTCTACAAATTTATGTTCAACTATATTAAAACATTGTAAAAAATTATGTAAAAATAATTCAAAGTGAAAGTCATTTAACTTCTCAATGAAAAGTATATGTATGTTGTGGAAAGGACCGGTAATTTAAACCTCCCATGGGGCATCGTCAATGAAACAATATGATATCACGTTCGTTCATATTGGGGGATTAAAGGGGTTTTTTATTTAAATGAAAAATATACAATATTTTGGGGTTAAAGGGATTTTTTAATTTTAATAAACAATATACAATATTTTGGGGGTTTGTTTATCCCGACTATGGTAGAAATGGGCGCAAAAAACAGGTATGAGCCTAAATTCTAGGTGTAGGTGTGTCTGTATTGTGGTCTACGTTTTGGAGGGTGAACTGATTCCAGGCCTCCCCAACGACATTGTCATCCGTTGACTAGAAAATCTCAGCATAGGGACCCATGCCATAGCTTCAATTTTTTCCAGTACATAGAGATCTGCCCTGGATCCCTATCACGCCTTCACATATGAGGTTCGAGTCATGCTGGGCATCTTCGATGATAACTACCTCTTCTTCTCCTTCCTCCATAGATAGGAAAACCGCATTATCCTCCAGCGCTACCTGGTGGACCTCGTGTAGATGAAAGGGAAGCCCATCATGCAGATGAAAAGGAAGCCCATAGAAGATCCCCTCCTCTTACCCCATGTGTTTGAGGGCTTATCAGATTTTGCTAGAGACATGGTCTCCGGGGGATTATTAGTAGAGTAACTTGATGGCTAAGCTAATTTGATCCTCCACTTGGAGTAGTCATCCTTCAAGAGCTTCAGCTATTACCCCCTGATGGTAGCCATTAAGGGTAAGCTTTTCTTCTTGCTCGAGTACACAGAGTTTTCTTACGATGTAACCCTAATGCTTAACTATGTCCCAGGATTCACGTAGGGGTTTTTTTCTCGACCATCTACGTTTCTAAATAGTTTATCAAGTTGTTCTTCTACTTGGATGTTTTTTGTAAAGGATTGATATGAATCTGAAGACACCACATGTTTCTTACTACCTCCTGCTTCTTACTACCATTTTGAATGTCATGATTCTTCGCACTCACCACCACCGCCACCACTGCTACCCAATGAATACTCATGCTATTCTTATTCTTCCTCTTCTTACAAACAGATCCACCCACTTACAACCCCACTAAACGTTGATAGAGTGGAAGCTTTTAGTGAGGACACATAACTGGAATCATCCTCTTCCTCATCACCGTCACCATACTCAGCATCAGCCTCAACCATGGCATTGATGGTTTCCTGTGGTGTCAAATAAGAGGATGTCAGTGGCTTCTCCAGTGTAATTACTCCAGCTTTTATCTACCAAGAACCCAGAAACTAGGAAGTGGAGACATTGTGACTTGGCTTGGATTGGCTAGATAAAAAACAAGTTTTTCTATCTTTTTTTTTCTTGGTATGTTGTTCATAGGAAACTGAGTTTTTTCTTGTCGAATTTGTTGTATGAAATGTAGAACTTGAGTCCTTGTTGTCATGTCTATGCTCACATTTTCTATGTGGAGTTTCAATATTTTCCAAAGTGAAGTGAAGCTATTTGTAAACAATGTAGTTTTTTCTTTTTTGTGGATCATGGATACCATCCTATTGTCCTCGTCCTGGTTTTTCTTCTGATGGTGTATTTTCATTTCTTATTTTTATAGAGTTTACATAAAAGTTCACCTTGTTAAGAAAGTTGTAAGAAGAGGAAAGAGGTGGCATTTTTGTAGACTGTCAGTGGAACATTGAATTGGCACCATTGATCCAAATGGGTTTGTTTTTGCTGCAAAATTATTAAAATGGGTATATGTTGTGACTGTAAGCTAGGAACTCTGCATTCTTCCTTTTTTGTGGTATTTTGAGTTGATGATTTGGGAAAAATATTGTAAGACAATGTTGAAGAGGATAAACAGGAGAAAAACAGGTTGAACTTGCAGTAGTATCCAACTTGTTTTTCTCCTGAGGACCTTTCTTATTCTTTATTTTTGCATTGATTCTTTAGTAAGATGAGTTTCTCTTGAGCACATAGAAAAATAGGTTGAACTTGCATCAGTATCTATTTATTTGTCTTTTGGTTGCAGTATTTTTCCTCGGTGTTCATATATTTTTGTTAGGAGGAAGATTATTCTGCGGAGAAATCTTCCTGAATGGAAGGGTCCTCATGAGTGGACTTTGTCTATGGGCCTTTCTTGAGCATTGATAATTTGTCTATTTTCAAGCCTAGAGGATCGATTGTGTGCTTGGATGTTATTCATCAGTGAAAGGCAGTAGTTTACTTGAGTTTAATGAAGTTGGTCTACAATTTCGTAAGTATGAACTTTTACTAGGAGCATTCCACTAGTATTATGAGTAGACACTTAGCAGTTGAGCAGTCTCTCTCAAATATTTGTAATGGAAAAAAATATTCTAAAATCATTCCTTGGAACATTGGTCAAGGACCTATTTAACAAGTGAAAGATTTCTGGTTCTGTTTTTGGCCGTAGTTCTTTTTTTGTCTGTATGCGGGCATGTAAATCTTGAATGCACAAGTAAGACCATGTTGTATACATGGTTTATTTTAGTTTTAATCATGCAAGTTGTAGAAAATAGCACAAATTCTTATATGTGCTTCAAGCAGGTATTTTTGAAGTATGGGATTGCACTTCCTGTTACTATTGCAAGTATAGGATTATACTGTAGTGAGATTGCTACCTATAACTCTATATTGAGGAAAGGCTTGACTTATCATATAACTCTTTCAAACTACCTAATGAATGGACAAGTTTTGTGTGGATGATATTCAAAGGATATATACAACATTGATCAAAGTAATTGAATTGAAGAGTTTGGTGTGGTTTGTATGAAAAGAGATGGGTACAACATTGATCAATGGTACATTTTCTTCACCACGATCAGTTTGAATTTCCTTCAATTCTGCATAGTTGATGTGCAATAACATATTTTAAATTTTATTTGATGTATTCATGGATTGGCAATTCATAGTGGTAGGGAATTTGCCTGTTATGCACTACTATTTGTACAAATTCCATCCATGAAAGGGATATCTCAATTAATATTATGTAGTAAAATATAAATTTGTTTGTATAAATATGGATTTGTTGTCATAGTGGTTTCATGGGTTATTGATTACCATTTAGGGTATGTCTCTTTTAATATGGAAAAAATGTTGTTTAACACAGGGAAAACATAATGTTATATTAGTTTCCTTATATTGGGCAACATTCTTTAGAAATATAGACATGAGGTCGTATTTGATTTCTATTATTTTCAATCGTATTATTTTTCACTCCATGCTATGTCGAATGATTACAACAGAAATGTCTGTTTATAGGAACTTTTTGTGAATATAAAAAAATATGGCATTGAGAATAAAATAAAATGATGGATTTAATTATTTTACTTACATAAAAAAAAAGGCTACTCATAAAAGTCTAGTTGTTTATGCAGTCCATAAAGACATTGTCAAGCCCAAAGTTGAAATTGGTTGATTCAGTATTTGATGTTTATGTTCTGCATTTCATGCATTTCAATGTAGCAGTTCACACTATCATGTACTTTGTGTTCATTTTTCCCTATTATATAGCTTGTGGAATTAAGTATATATGGATACTATGTCTTTTCTTCCATTTTAAATAGGCTCTAACAATTTTTGTAAAGAGGACCATACAAACACTATGCTAATTTAACTATGCCTTTGTTTTTTCATCAACAAAATCAGTTTAACATAATGCATAGTCATTTCAACTTCTAATATAGTCTTAGCATATTCCATTGTCGAGGTGCAAATGCAAGTTCAGTTTCATATCACCTTAGTTTATCAACATCATGATATAAGGTACATATATTTCAATCTTTCAATAAATACACTGATATTTAGTGGTCATTGTTATGGTGTTTGTATTTTGAATATATACTATTTCTAGTATTTAAAGAATCAAACACCTATCTCTACAACATTGTCTTGGATGATGGAAAATATGAACAAGGGCCATTTGGAATTGGATTTTCTCCAAATTTGATAATAGAGTGAGTTTTTCAGGATACCCATATTGATTTTTTATAAAATATTGATTTCTTTTGGGAATTGGTTTATTATTGGGAACCCATTCTCTTGATATGTCTGTGGCATTAGCTTTTTACTATTTATTTTGAATTTTTTTGTGAATGAAACTACTAGAGAGGGTGCTTGAATGAACTTATTAGGGATAGAGATCATTTTGACTTGTTTCATATTAATATTTATATGTCCATGGCATTAGAGTTTTACTATTTACTTTCAAGTTTGTTGGCATTAGATTTTTACTATCTACTTTCAAGTTTCTTGTGAATGAAACTATTAGAGAGGGTGCTTGAATGAAAATATTAGGGGCAGATATATTAGAGGGGGTGTTTGAATGAACTTATTAGGGAGATACAGTTTTGAGTTGTTTCTAGTAAACGTTTTAGAAAGGATGACTAGGATATTACCTTGTATTTTTATTTGAATATTCTATATGGATATTATAAGTTATGTAAAGAAATAGGGCCCATGTCCTGTATTCTAGGGCCTATGTCCTTATATAGTCGAGAAATAGGGACATCAAGCTTATCTCCCACCTCAAATTCTACTAGAGGTTCCTGTAACCTAGAGGACCTTCCATTCTCATCAAATCAATGCACCCTATCGCCAATTGATCTACACCCTGGGGGCTAGGTGCTACCCAATATTATTATGTAATCATTATCATGTTAATGAACCGTCACTACACACTACTTTAGTAAATGTCACAAGTTCAAAACTTGGGAAAAATATTCAACCTCCCAACCACCGACCCACAAGCAAGCTAGGTGTGTGCATAGTAAATTGTGTACTTAACTTGCTTCTAGTGAGTCATTTTTAAAGTAATTTGTTGGATTCGGTTATGAAACTTCACTAAAACTTGCTTTGATGGTAAACATGATGAGTTCAAAACCTAGGAAAGAACTTTCACATCATGTGCACCAAATCCACCATGACCTAGCTGGGTGTGTGCATACTACAATGCAAATCAACTTAACCTGCCCCCAATCAGTCACTTTTAAATAAATTCGTTGGTGGAATTGTTTAAGAGCCTTTGGTACAAGCTTATTTGATGGTAAATGTTATGAGTTCAACTTGGGCAGGATCTTTAACCTCCTGGACATCGGCTCCACCATCAACTAGTTGGGTGTGTGCATAGTACATACTACAGTGCAGATGGACTTAACCTGCCACCACAGTCATCAAATTTCAAGGTTGAACTTTGAAATTCACCAAAATTCAATCCATGTCTAATAAATTCATCTTGATTCAGCTTCACACCTGTATCTTTTGTGTTTTTCAGTTTAATATTTAATTTTATTTCATTATCTTAAACATTGTATTTCAGAACTTTGTATGCCATTCTATTTATATTTTGACTTCCTTTATTATTATTATTATTTTAATGCTAAGTGTTAAAATTGGTTCTATTTCAATTTACAGGCTAAGTTTCTACAAGCAGCAGTCAATTGGAAGAAGACTGTAGGCTTCAATGGTAACATTTCTTCTTAAACCTATACTTCTAGCAGATTAGGAAAAATTATGCTTGGGTGAAATTGTGAAAGAACCCAGTGCCTTGCTTTAATGTTAGTTTATGTCAAACTTCAAAGCTTGATTGAAAGGATGCCAAATTTTCACTTTAGCATGGATAAGCCTTCTTGTTTTGGTTAAAGGAACTCTTGTAATTGAACCCTAACCAAAAGAGCCTACAAAACACCAGTAAATATCAATCCTTCTTTAATTTTTTATATAAATTCATTGTTTTTTGTCTTCATCTCCATCTATTGTACTATTAGAAGTTGACAGGTTTAACAGTAATTTAAGATTTGGTTATCCTTTTTTCTAGGTATGATTGGGATGTTGTAACAACAATGGGTTTCCTACAGAGATATGGACTTGTAGGTGTGTATTTCTTCAATTCTTGAATGCTTTTATTTTGTCAGAATGTTGCATATGCTTAGGTAAAGTATTCTGGCCTCCTAACTGCACATCATTTGTTTGAATTTTGATCCAACCTCTGCACATAACATTTTTTGAACTTTGAAGTAATTCATCCCTAATTACAGCATATTTTTAACATCTTAATATTGTGTTTATTATCCTTTGGTTACAGCTACACATTTGAATTTTTTTATTAATGAATTCATGTAATTTAGAAGGGACTTCCATGCTTTTCTTTTGTAATATCAATTTTCCTGCTCCACTGCATTTGATATGGTTGGACTTTGCTGATGCCTGTTTAAAACCACACTTTAATACTACACAATGTTGCATGTACATAGTTCTTGTAATTTTTTATTACAGAATGAAGCCATGCTTTCTCCTGCAAGGAATTTGGCCTTGGACGTTTTCTGGTGGAATTTATTTGGACTTTTGGATTTTCACCATCATGTGCATATTAAGGGATTGTGTTTGGGCATAATCCTTCTCTCATAGATTCATAATTTTCCATGTATTTTTGCAGTCTCTTGTAAACCATGTTTGGGAATGATTCTTGAAATTGTTTTTTTCGTTCTAATGCATTGTTTTTAGTTGCTAAATTGCTAATCAATTTCTTCATTTGAAATGATTGGAATGCAGTCCAGATGATTTTAAACTGAGCATTGAGTGCAACCATGCAACCCTCTCTAGGAATAGGTAAGAAAATTTCCCACTGACATTCTATCAAACCGCTAATTCTAGTGTCATTGGAATCTGGTAAAGTCAATGTAAAGTATGTTAGTTATCCGTCCCTTAATAGTTTTATTTCCTTGTGATTTCTCCTAGGGACCAAATTATATGTTTATTTCTGAATGTTTACAGTCCAGTAGTAAAATGGATGATATCTTTGGGAATTAATATATGATGACTTTTTTCAGCTGTCATCACGAGCTGGAAATGGCACGAATTTATGGGATGCTTGGTAATATTGATGCAATGGAGATTCCCAGATAGGTAATGGGGATTATAGTCATTTTTTTTTAATTGAGTTCAGAAGTTTTCACTTTCGAAGAATGGATCGCATCCCTTTCTGAGCTAATATTTTATTTTTTTTATTCAACATTTGCAGTTTGGGATACTGATCAATTTATCACATATATTAGTGAAGCAACTTTGATCAAGTTGACTTTTATCAAGAATGTAAGCCTTTAATTTATTTTTATCCAAAGAAGTCTCTAACTGCTTTCATGTTTATGAATGTCATAAAAATTGTAAAATCCTACTTACACAACATCTTTACCTTTTATTCAGGATGGGCTTGCACCTGGTGGTTTCAACTTTGATGCAAAAGTGTAAGTACTATGGAATTTGTCAACTTACACATTCCTCATTATGACCAACCACAAAAGATTCGGTCAAGACATTCAAATGATACCACTGTTACTTTGGAAATCATCAACTTATACACTCCTAATTGTGGCCATCCATAAACGATTTACATGTTTAAGACATCCAACCCATGTTCACCATTGTAGTTAGAGAACAACTCCCATTTGATGGCATGAATGGATGAGTTTTGTTTGATACTGGCTTGTTATGATTATACCTATGAATGTCATAGTTCAAGCTACCCCCTATATTTTAATATTCCAATAACACTTTTTTACTTTAGTTGGGCGTGTCTTATGCTCATGGCCATTGGTTGTGCTCAAAATCTCGAATTATCACTACCTAAAGACCCGTTCCTTATTTTAACAAGGTCAAAAGTTGGGTCAATTGAGTAAAAAACTACTCTAGTTGCTTATGATTTTAGTCAAGCAAATGAAATAAACATGAACTATAAGAGGTGCTTGCATAGGATAGTCGAAAGATATGGAAAAAGCTAGTATACACCCCTTCATAAAATGTACAAAAGATCGAGAGTACTATGTTGGGTTCTAGTTGATGGTTTATAAAGCTGATGGTAGATGAACCACAAGAAGTAACATTAAGGGGATCTTAAAGAGAAAGGAGGTCTGCTATTTCAGATGATTATGTGGTTTATCTACAAGAATATGATTTTGATGTAGGGACGTGTAAGGATCCGGTTTCATTTTCACAAGCCATAGAAAGTAATGATTCTCCTAAATGGATTGATACCATGAATGATGAATTGAAATCAATGGACCAGAATGAAGTCTGGGATTTCATTGAATTGCCCAAAGGATACAAGAAAGTTGGTTGAAAATGGGTCTTTAAGACCAAACGCGACTCTAAGGGTAATATCGAACGACATAAAGATAGACTTATGGCCAAAGGTTTATGCTACATGTAGTACAAAATGATATCAAACTTCTCTATGTTTTCCATTTCTTTGACACAGACAGAGGGAAAGTGTTGATGTAGAAGATATGTTCATTGCCCATATATCAGGGATGGACACTTTGGCACAAGGATTGAAAAATGCAGCTCAGTTGCTGCAGGTAAACCTATATTCTTTCCTAATGTATTTTTAGGATTTTTCTTTTTCTTATATAATAATATTCGTGATAATGTTTTCATTTCCCCTTATATTCTTTCTATGCTTATTGTGCAGGATGGAACATTAATAGAGCTTGTTCGAAAGCGTTACGAATCCTTTGATTCAAAATTATGAGTATCAGTTGAGGTGACTACAACCATTTCATATTTTTGTTGTTCTTTTTAAGTGTTTTATAAATCATGTCTACATCATTATGAGGTACGTAGAACATATTAGAAAAATTTGGACTGTAATGTTGTACCCAACTTGGTACAAAAACTGGGTTGAGTCAATTTATCTCAACTTCTGAAAAAGTCACGAGTATAACTTGGATTCCTGAATAAACTCAGGAAGTTTTTCATATCCTCACTTGGAAAAACTCAAGAAAGTTTTTGAATGAAATTTTATGATTTGTTGGAAAGTCTGAGTCATGCTCTTACTCTCCAACCTCTCCGAGTCATTTGCTGATCTAAGTTTCTCATCATTCATGTAGAATGTAGTTTTCATGACTGTGGATCCTGATTCCTAACTAAACTTTTAATCTGTTTAATGTATGTTCTTTTATAGGAATATATTATTGGCTTTGAAGAACTTGAGAAGAAAGCCATACAGTGGGGTGAACCTCCTCTCACATCAGGGAAGCAGGTGAGATTTTATGGATTGGCATTTGTGATTCTTTTGGAAACGAATGATTAGCTCCAAGAAAATGTCTTGAAAAATATTTATTACCCATTTCTTTCTTGCAGGAACTCGCAGAGATGATTTTTAAGTCATACTTGTGACTGGACAATATCATTTGGATGACTATTGGCATATGATACACCCATATTATTTAATAATGGACATTTTCAAAACCATCTCTATAGAAAACTAATGGAGAGTGTAGAACTTAAGACTTGACCACTCAAATTATTAGAAGTGATCAAAAATTGTTTCGCACAAAGGTTAGGTAACATTGGTTTTGTTATTTATTATTAAGTTATAAATTGACTGGATTCCTACGATCAAGATTGACGAGGAAATGAAGTATAAGAGATTTAAGCTTGTTAAATACCTGATTTTTTATGAAGGATGAATTGACTTTTGTCTCTAACAAAAGAGTAAATTGGTGAGAATGGAATCTTGGTGGATGGAGAGTGATTCATGGATCAATTGGAAAATTGATTTAACTAATATCATGTTATAGAGTTACTGTGCCTTTCTATACAAAGTATTTTTCTTAATGAAAGCTTTACATGTAATTGTTTGTTTTTGGCATCCATGTGAAAATGGAAATTTCGTTTTGTGTTTGTAAATCCTCATACCATGTTAAAGTTAGAAATTTGTTATTTTTCCTTTGTGAATTTGTAATGATTTTGATAATGTCAATTTTGGTTAAGCTTATATTTTTCTCAAGGAAGAACTTGTTGGAAAACTTTGGAGTACTTCCTCACATTTTGCAGATGGTACTTCTTGGACACTTTGTCACATTTTGTAGATAGTACCCACTGTAAACATGTCATTGCCAATTATGATACTTAACCCAATAGGGACATAGAGTGAGGAATATGATAAAGATGACTAGTATGAAAGATAGACCCCAAGACATATTGCATGAAGCTCAAAGATTAACCACTTGAATTACCCAACCAAACTTAAGGTTTAGTTCCTTATATCAAGATTAAAGAAGAAATAATGCATGAGGGATTTAATGATCTAAGTTCATTATAGTAAACCAGGTTCATGTTTCCAAAAGGGCATGATCACATAAAAGTTCATTTTACAATTTGTTGTATTATTTAGGGTCACTTTATACTATGATGCAATAGTCTGTTTTCCTGAATTGTGTGCACTACAAACTAGTGATTATGGTCTCACATAACTACAAGGTAGTTGTCACATACCCAAATTTTGTAAAATTATGTAAATTGTTTTAATTATATTCCAGAGACATTATGTTAAATTTAATGCTAAGTAGGATTGATGACTCAGCAAAGTAAACAGAATTGGAATGTAATTCAAGATATTTTTATTATTAATAAATAAATTATGGAGACAACAGCATGGGAGAGCTGTTAAAAAGAGGTTACTGGTCAAACTGGTGGATGGAACTAGGTGGAAGGCAAAAGACAAGTGGCAGCATCCTCAAACACTTCCTAAGTTGCAGGTGGCAACTTCCCTACATTTGGGGTCATGATCCCCCAAGAAAGTGGGATAAGAGCAGGTGGCTCATTAAATGACAGTTAACCCAAAAAAGACCTAGGCAATCTTTTAAAAGTACTCAATGAAGAGAGCTGAGGCGGATTAGATATTTTCCAGAGAGAATTCATTCAGGTGAATGTTATTCAGGAAATTCATTGAGGAAGAGGGAAATACAGTAAGGAAGTTGTTCTAAGAGGATTGCTGGAGTAACTTGATTTCATTACAGCTATTTGGCTGAGGGAACTGACTGATAGTTCTGAGTTAATACTGAGTTTGAAGACTGGTATCTGACTTTGCTGCACCTAGTTCCAGCCAGGGAGACCAGAGCAAGCTCGAGGGTCCTAAGAAGTCGCTGTCTGAGTGCTCTCTAGGAGTTGGTAGGGAGGAACAGCCTCCCATTGCTGTTGCTGTCTCAGTTTAAATAGGTTCTGTCACTTATCTCTTATTTTTAATGAGTAGGAATGGTTGCATGTTATGTTTTGTTATATGACTGAAGAGTTAGTTAGTTTAGTAATGAGAGTATCTCAGGTTATTAGTAGTTAAATCTGTTGCTGAGTTAAAGAATTACTGTGTTTTTCCACATCTGGGATCACCAGACCGTACTCCAGCACAGTATCTCGGTATTGAGAAGTAGTACCCTTCTGAACCGAGCTTCCTATTTAATTACTTTCAGTGACTACAAGTGTTTCACAAATTCATAAGTTATTTTCTTATAGTCTTAAAAACTACATCCTAAGTACTGTATCTTTGTTTCCAGTAAATTCTAGCTGTAATAAGGAAAAGATAAACCAAGTATTTCTGCTGTTTAAATGTTATAATGGTTTATCTTCCAGTTTTGAACGAATCTAACCTCTAGTATTAATGTATGTCACAAAGAGGACTAAGGGTTCGATTTTTTGGCTGGAAAGAGGAGGTCCTCAGATTTGTTCATAAGCTAAGTAAATGACTCTTAGGTGTATTTGAAAGACTGATTATGAAATATATGATCCATTTACCCTTCAGTAAATGGAGCATATATTTCATAATTAGTCTTTCAAATACACATAAGAGTAATTTACTTAGCTTATGAACAAGTCTGAGGACCTCCTCTTGCTAGCCAAAAAATCGAACCCTTAGTCCTCTTTGTGACATACATTAATACTAGATTCCAAAATTTGGTTAAAGACTAAACCCTAACTGCTTTTCAGCTTACTCATCGAAATAGTTCTATCAAAATAATAATTACAAAAATGAAGTATCCTTCAAAACATAACTAATAACTATTGTGTTAACAAGATTCATATATCTTTAACTGCCTCTGCTAACAAGGCTATCCCTTCTAGGGCTTGGCCCTTTCTTCTAGCCTTCAGTTGCTCGACTTCCATCTCTTCCATATTTCTAGTGAGTTCTTCATTTTTCTACTGTAGATCTTTTATGGTTTGTTTTAACATTGTAAATTGAGACTCTGTCTTTCTTTTCCTTTTTAATACCTCTTTTGAGACTGCAATCAGCTCCTGATAGTGGCTGTTCACCTCATCCAGATCCTCTCTGAGTCTTCTATTTTCCATAACCAAACCATCATTTGTCTCCTGCATATATTCCACTTGATATTTATACTGTTTTACAGCTCTCTGTAAATTCTCTTTTTCTGAATCAAATGCTTTATTTCCTGCTGTACTTTGCATCTCATTGGGAAGCCATGGAATGTTTAGTCTCCTATAGATTTCTTCATCTTTTGGCAGCAATTCTGTAGGAGTTTCAGGAGAGCTTAGGTTTTCTTTAGTATTAGCTTCATAGGGAACATTTTCATCAACCATCAGCTTCTTTTCTGAGTGTGAAACCTCTATCTTACCTTCTTGTTGTTACTGCAACATTTGACTTCGTATCTCTAAAAATATATCAGACTGTTTGGTCTCAGTAAGGGTAGATTCTCTTTCTGATTTCATTGGCCTTTTTCCTTTACTGTCACCCTTATCAACATCCAATTTTTCATCATAGGAGGATTCATCTAAGTTGGCTCTTAGGGAAGACCTGAGTTCTTATCCTTTTATCTTCTTACCAACAAACAGACCCACAATGTTGGCCCTTTCGGAAACAACCTGTGAAGAGGTTGCAGTCTCACCCGAAATAGATATGGGGTGCCATAGCATCAGGTTTCTGTAGGAAAAAGAGGGATATTAATGTACCTTTAGGCTTAACAATGAATATTTATGCAATACAGAGCTTCCATATTCACTTAAATAGCTTCGCAATTTAGATAAACAGACAGTTTCTTGCTTAACCCTTAACTGGGAATTCACAGCAGAGTTAATATTTAGCAATTTATCTTACTTATCATTCATCTACTTATCAAATGCATGAAAACATAACAGAAACAACATAACAAGAACCACCATAACACAAGATATATGTGGTTCACCCCCAGTGTAGGGGCTACATCCACAGAACTGCGTTTATATTCAACTCTTTACAAACACACAGTTCTGATCTGCGCACTGAGTGGCAGATCTTCTCAGCAACCCTAAGCTATGCACTCAACTGCAGCACGTTTCTTCCAAAACCCTCTATGCACTCAGCTACAGAGGTCGTCCATGCACTCAGCTGGGACTTAACCCTAACCACAAAAATAGGCCTTAGCTTCTTCGCATCAAATCATCATACATCAAAACCCAAAAAAAACTCTCCTTTGACTCCTTTACATAGTGCCTATTTATACAAGTGCACTATTACAATACCATGGGCTTAAACCATGGGCACCCCAAAAACCATAAACCATGGGTCATTTACAAAAAGAGGGGCTTCGACCCAACCCCGAAACCCCTAAGACTATTTTGTGTCGCAACTCCACTTACGAGCTTCGTGCCAAAACCGTGGAGTTTCCAAAACTAAGGACCTTCAAGGTTCGAGCCCCAACAGGCCCCTAAGACTCACCAGTGTTCCGTCCTGGGACACTCTGCTGCTTTTCTGGTGGGAGAATCTTGTTGGCGAAGATAGTAAATTGCTTGTTGAGGCTATGCATGATGTCTTTAGCTGGTTGCTCCTTCTCCACTATCTCCTGCATTGTTGCTGCAGATTCTTTGTTGGCATTTTCGTGTGCAAATGCATCATACTCCTTTAAGACTTTGAGTTGGCTATCCGTGGCAGTGCTCAACTCCAAGGCTTCGTTAATAAGGGGCTGCACAGAGTTCACCAACAATGTTTCTTTCCTTCTGCATGCCTCAATTTCTTGCTAGAGCTCATTGCTCTGCTTTACCTTAGGCATATTTTTCATAGGATTCAATGTCTTGATTTTTGCTTTCACTGCATCCAACTCTATCTGTCACTGCTTGATGGTTTCTTGTAGCTTTTCTACCCCTAGGTTCTCCTGCAAGTTTTCCCAGGCCTCGACGCTGTCATCTAGCAGCTTTGTTGCACTGCTCACAAGATCTGAGATCTTCGTTGCTGAGGCTTGAATGTATCTGTGATGCTACTCCTTAACTTCTGGTGGACTCTCAGGAATGATGTGAAGTTGAAGCTCCACAATCTGAGCCTCATGTTCCGCTTTCATATTGTCTATCTGGATTTGAGATTGTTGTGCATAGTCTTTCAAAGTGACAGTCCTTTGCTCTGGTTCTTCCTCATCCTGCATGTCGAAGTCAGGGAGACTCCAACATGCCTCATCCAATGCTCGTGCTAGTGTAGCCCACTTGTTTTCTGCTTCCTTCTTCTTCTGTTCGTCTTCTTCCAACTGCACTGCGAGACGCTCACTCTACTTCATGGTATTTTCCAAATGCCTGTGCGAGAAGCTGTCGTTTTCTTGAATCTCATTCATGATTGCCAATTGACAAAGATGTAGCTCTGACATAGACAACTTGGTGTAATCTATCTCAACTATCATGCTCATCTGCGAGCGAGATGCTGCGTCAGTTATTATGAGGGCTGCACTTGGTACTTGTCATCTGTTATCTCTAGCTGGCCATTGTCTTGTGTCTGGCTGTGTGCTTACTAAGGCACTACTTGCTGTAGTGCCAGTCATTGATCTTTCTGCTAACTCCTTTAGTTCCATGATTCGCTGCGCTATGCCAGTGAGCGCATCAAGGTGCGTAGCTACAAACTCTGACCATTTTTTGGTTAACATTTCTATGGACTTCGTCAGAGCTTGATCAAGATCTTCATTCATGAAAGTAGGCTCTTCAATGATATTCTTCCCCTTTGATGCCTTCGCTTTCTTTCTGGGATGAGGTTTAGTCACTTCCTCTGCCTCTGGCATCTTGCGCTTATCTGGGCGATTGGGGTCTGAGATGGTTTTGACCAACTCTTCTTCTTCTTCATCAGTTCCATCCTAGCCACCCTAGTCACCTTTGCTCTCCTACGACTCACTTTTCTCTTCGCTCTCTTCGAGTGGGTCATGCTGCTGCATTTGACTAGGACCTGCACCCATGACATCGATTACTGGGGGGACTGGTATGTTGGGATTTGTCCCTGCGTCCTTCATCCATTTAGCTGGTCACTGCTGAACTACTACGAGAATGTCTTTTTGGGTCACCACGTATGGCAACTTCCAGCATGCATGTTTATCATCTGCGCGGGCCTGGATGAAGACATTGTGCATGTCGGCCTTGAAGTTGGCCACTCCTGCATACTGAGAAAATAGCTCATTACTGAGCCGCGACATCTTCAGGATCTCATACGAAATGTTCATTGCATAGAAGGTGAACACATAGTTCGTCATCTGCTGTAAGGCTTTATCCTGCAACACCCATAGAGATGCATACCTTGCTGTGCCAGGCATGTGTGGAGGCACATCAACAAACTGTGCCTCGGTAGGTTCTCTCCATCCTACCAGTGTAATAAGCACTATCAACCACGATTAATGGTAGGGTCTACCTTTCTCCTACACATCGTGGACATCTTTGAGGAATTCCTTAGAAATGTATTATGCCCATTTGTAACTATAGCCTTCGGCACAGTTTGCAGCAATACTGACAATCGGAGCGGGTACTTCATTCGGTTTGCACTTCCGCATTAGCTTACATGCTAAGAGCTCTTCAGTGAAGTGAATGTTTTGGTGCCGAATTGTCGAGGTTTGACACCCTTGCTTTCCTTTTGTCAACCCGAAGTGGTCCTTCATGTGCTGTTCCAGCTTCGTGTCTTCGTGCTTCCCAACGAATTCGATCCCAGGATCAGGCCCTTCCTTCGGCAAGCCTGTGATCCTATGAACCAACTCTCCATTAATAGGAATTGTCTGGTCTCCTATCCATAGGTTCCCATCATGCACCAACTCCAATAGCTGCTTGACCACCACAGTAACCTACGTGCTACGAGAAAAGTGGGGAACATTCAGCATCTTCAGCAGGCTGGCTTGCTCCAAGCCAGCAGCCCACTATTTCACTTCTAGCAACATCGCTCCAGTCTCCAGATAGTGGACAGAGTGTAAGTATTTCCCAGGTGCAAACCGTGGAAATTTCCCATGATCATTCATGTCATGGTCTACGTATTAAAGCCGATCTAACTTTCCTATCATCGTACCGACCAACTGCACACCCTGTGGCATCTTAGGGGTGTGTAATGTGAACTTGGCTATTTGCTGAGGTGGCTGAACTCCTGGTCGATTAGGTGGAAGATATGGTGGATGTTGCGATAAAACGTTCTCATCCTCACCGAATTCTTCAAAACCTTCAGGAGGGAGCTCTACCGAACCAGAGGATTCATCTCGAGATCTTCCGGTGTCTTCCTTGATGGCTTATGCCTGTCTTCGTTCCGCTTAGAGTGAACTTCTGGCTTAAACTTCTTCCTGGTAGATTGTGTCTGCATTGGTTGATTTGGTGCTGGGGGAGTCTCTTCGCAGGGTGCAAAGGCAAGTGGGTTGCTCATAAGGTTCTGCAGACCCCTTTGTTCAAATTCTCTCAACAATTCCTAGACTTTGCGACCAGCTGATATGGACTCAACTCAAGAAATTGTGTAATATGAAATTTGCGGGTCTGGGTGTCTTCTTATAGAATCCAACAGCCCAATATGCCATAACTGTGCATTAAAGACACCAAATATGACAGAGCAATGGTAGATCTTGTCCAAACGACGCTAGATTTTCCAAAATCTCATCATTACAGGCAGTTAATACAGTTAACGTACCAGCGCTGCCAAATCTGATTTTTTCCAACGGTCGTATTTTAAGCTTTGACACACCTTTCTTCTTCGACAAAACCATTAACTTCAACTTCGCCACACTAAGGACCTTCGACATAACATAGGCCTTCGACACATCTTGACACAGGCTTCGACACTTCATAAATTTCCCAACAATCTGCCCAAACTCTCTGAGAACAGCTTCATTATAGTCTAGTACCCAATTTCAACTGTTCTTGGTACTTAGACTCTTCTTCTTGTTATTAGTTCTGATCAGGGGGTATAGGCTTGTCCATGTACTTTTTTAATATACTTCCATTCACCATGGAAGGCAAAATTTCTCCATTCAATTTAGCTAACTGAACTGCACCACCATCAGTAACTTTTTGAACTATGTACAGTCCTTTCCAATGTGTCTTGAACTTACCTGGGAACTTCATTAATTTACTGTCGTACAATAGCATGAGATCACCATTTTGGAAATGCTTCCTCTTAATGTGTCTATCATGCCATAATTTTTCTCTAGCTTTATGTACTTGCTGCTGGAAACCTGCAATGAATCTGTCTTCTTCTAGTTCCAGTATCTTTTCCATCCTTTCATTCAACATGGCTGGGCCATCCATCTCTGTGAAGGCAGATATTCTGAGGCTAGGAACAATGTACTTAATGGGAATAACTGCTTCTTGTCCATATACCAGCCTAAAAGGTGTGTGGCCTGTCAACTTCTTGCAAGTGGTTGTATAAGCCCATAGTACTGCTGGAATTCTAAGATCCCAATCATTTCTATTAACATTTCAAACCTTCGTCAGAGCATGCTTAAGAATATTGTTAAAGGCTCCGACAATTCCATTTGCTTGAGGATGGTAGGCAGTATTCTTCTGATGATATACTTGAAATTCTTCGGTTAATGCTTCAATGGTCTTATTCAGAAAATGTGATCCTTGATCACTCATAAGAATTCTAGGAAACCCAAACCTTGACAAGATATTATCAAATATGAACTTCGCAGTTGTAACAGCACTACAGTTCTTGATTGGTTGAGCTTCATCCCAATGAGTAAGGTAATCAGTTGCTGTAATAATGTATCTTACTCCAGATTTCTTTGTAGGGGGATTGATTGGTCCAACAAAATCAATGGCCCACTTGTCAAATGCTTGTAGAGTTACCTATGGAACTAGAGGCATCTCATCCCTCCTGGATGGTTTTCCTGTCCTCTGACAGATATCGTAGCTATGGCAATACTCTCTTGCATCCTTATGAATTGTAGGCCACCACAATCCAGCTGAAAAAATATTCTGTGCCGTAGCTTTTCCTGCATAATGACCTCCTGCTGCTCCAGAATGTGCCTCAGCCAAAATCAATGGCTTTTCGTGCTATAGGACACATCTGCGTAGTATTTCATTTGGTCCCATCTTATATAGCTATCCTGCTATCAAGGTAAAGTCAGCTGCTCTAACTGCCAGCTGCTTCTTTTGCTATGTTGTCATCTCAAAGGGTGCAAAACCTGTAGACAAGTACTAAACAATATCCTGAAAATAGTCATCAACCATCTGGATGGCAAACAAATGGACATCAGGAAGACCTTCATCCAAACTAGTGGGCTCCTCTCCTGACTCGAGCCTCGACAAGTGGTCAGGCCCCAGGTTAAGTCTTCCTAGCTTAACTATGATCTCAAAGTCATACTCCTGAAACAAAATCAGCCATCTGCATATCCTTCCACCTAACACAGGCTTGTTAACCAAATACTTCAAAGCAGAATGGTCAGTGAACATATTGAAATGAGATCCTAACAAATAATGTCGAAATTTATGCAAGGCATAAACCATAGCTAGACCTTCTCATTCTGTTGTGGTGTAATTCTTTTCTGCTGTGGACAATTTTATACTAGCAAAAGCAATAGGGTGATCAATATTACCTTCACCTGACTGAGCCAATACTACACCTAAAGCAATGGAGGATGCATCGACATGAACATGAAACTCCTTA
>LPNX010210692.1:46136-112055 GCA_001517045.1 Pseudotsuga menziesii
GGAGCAGTTACCATCTTCTCTTTTAGAATGTCCAAGATTTCCTGGCATTCAGGTGTCCACTCAAACTTAATATCTTCCTTCAATTTATTTTCCATAGGGGCTGTAATCTGAGCATATCCTTTAATGAATTTCCTGTAATATCCAGTATGACCAAGCGTAGTGTGAAGTTGCTTAACAGACTTCAGAGGTGGTAAGTTCACAATAATGGCTATCTTCGTAGGATCCACCATCAATCCTTGCTTGCATACAATGTGACCTAGCAGAATTCCAAAAGGTTCACAAAAGATACACTTATTCAGGTTCAATGAAATTCGATGCTATCTACACTTGTCTAGCATAAGTCTTAGACTGGCTATATGATCTTTCAATAAACCAAAGATGGTCCAATCATCAAAGTAAAATTCCAAGAACTTATGAATAAATTCCTTAAATGCAAATATGACTACTCTGGAAAACATGGCAGGTGCATTCTTCAATCCAAAGGGCATAACAGTATACTAAAAAGATCCCATTTCTGTAGTGAAGGTTGTTTTATGTCGATCTTCTGGAGCAATTCTGATCTGATGGTAACCTGAAAATCCATCAGTAAAAGAATACATTTCTTGACCTCCGACATTGTCTAAAACTTCATCTGTAAAGGGAGTAGGAAAAGGATCATGTAAACAGGCATCATTAAGCTTCCTCAAGTCAACACAGATTCTAATTTCTCCCTTGGTCTTCTTTTCTTGTACCACCATAGGGCTGACCCATTCGGACTCTTTGACAGGCTCAATGATTCCTGCAGTGAGCATCTTATCTAGCTCCATTCTGACTTTTTATTTATACTTAGGATTCAGCCTATAAGGGCGCTATTTCATAGGCTTCGCATCAGCTTTCAAAGGGATTTTTATCACTCCTATATCACCAAGGATACCTTTCATTTCTGAGAACTTCATTGGAAATAAGTCCTGATAATCATGGAGAAGTTCAGTCACTTGGCTCACCATTTCTTCATCCCAATAATTTCCAATGGTAGCGTACTTAGGCATTTCCTCTGATCCAATGTTTACTTTCCTTGTCTTCACGGGATGAGTTACTTTAGGTGCTTCGACTACTGGTCCATGAACTTCGCAGTGTGCTTCTGACTCAGGAATATTAATGTTGTGCGGGTCATCGTCTTCATCAATGGTGAGGTTATAGCATTCTGTTGCATTAGCTTCTTGTTCCTTCCAATCAGGTTGGTACTCAGCTATTTCTTTATCATCAAACACCTTAGTATGGATCAACCTAATAGCTGCGTCCAAAGCAGGGCAAACCTCATTAATGGAAAATGTGAGCACAAAACTATCAACAAGACTATCCCAACTTACAGTACCATGGCGAAGCTCCACCTCCATGTACCAGTTCTTTGCTATAGGTTCCAGAGTGTGTATAAACCTATGTACCCATTCTTCACAAGGTACACGCTTCCATGCTTCATAACACTGCTCCAAATGTTCCTGAGGGCTAGTCTTACCAGTAAATCTGCTTCACACCTCCTGAGGTTGATCTATGAATCTCAGGCACAGAAAATTTTGACAAGATCCCCAACTATGAATATATTTTTTATGACCATTCCACCATCTAGCAGCTGTGGCTCTGAATATTGAACCTAGAGTCTCCATTTTCTATGAATCTGGTACTTGCTCTGAGAATTGTACAATAAAATCTTTTGGGTTTGTCAAGCCATCAAAAGTAGGTAAGACTCTTGTCTGTGAACCAAGCCATCTAAGAGACTTGGTAATTCTTGCACATCGATGTCCATGTAGCTCATAAAGTCGATTCTGCCAATTCTCTAGACCTTCATTTGAATCATTCATGCAAGAACTGTCACACTTCCAATCCATGGTACCTTGAATAGTAGGGTTAACATAGTATTTAGCTGTGATGTTGTAAATATGATCCAAAACATCCTGATCTTCATTTCTGACTGGCTCTGTGTACCTTTCTCCTTCAGAAGGGTCCAATGGTACTATGACTCCCAAGCCTTTCCCTACAAAATTCATCTATCTATTCTTAAGGTTGATTGCTGCATCATTGTCTATTGCCCATTCAATTCCTAGCAAGGATGGATAGGGGTTGCTATCATCAATTATTTCAATGACTTCAAAATCTGCTAGGGTACTGACTCCATCAATATCCACTGGTACACTAGGGAATATTCCCAAGGGAACAATCTTCTGTTGATTGGATAATATCAACTGTATAGGGGACCATTCAATCATAGGTTTTCCCATTTGTTCCCAAGTCTGCCTAGTTAGGACATTCACTTCTGATCCCAGGTCTAAAATGATATCAGTCATGTCATAATCTCCTATTAGAGCATGCAATCTCATTTCTCTTCTAGTCCTTCTAAATCTATTAACAGTTTTTCCTCTATCAGAGCTTCACTAAGGTTCACAAGATGCAATAACTTTATGTAACTCATTCAAAGCATTCTGATTTCTTAGTAGCTTCATACAACTTTGTAAAAATGATGTTAGTGTACTTACTTGATCTGGTGAAGCTTCTTGAAATTGTAACTGCTATTGCATAGTTGCTACTGATGTTCTTGGATCAGAAAAGTCTTTTCTAGCCTCCATGAATGTTCCTTTTTCTCTTCCAACGTCGAAGGATGGAATTTTCTCTAGGGTCTTGTGGACCCAAGCCTCGTCAGGCTGTTTATTCTGCACCTGTGTTGTAGCTCCACTCCTGGTAACAATGTTAAGGGCTGGGATAGGTATTTTCTCTACAGCAATCATCTAAACATTCTGAGTGGGAGCACCATTTATTTCTTATATCTTGGCTATCAACTATGGGCATTGCTCAATCACATGATTGACTGCTCTACAATATCAACATGTCGTAGTTGGGTTCTGACAGTCTCTAGCTACATGTCCTGCCTAATTACAGTTATATAAAATAACCTGGCCTCGACCTCTTCTAGGCATACCACCATGAACATGACCTCTGAAGTTACCTTGACCTGATGCACCACCACTGTAACCATATCCATCATTGCATTGTGCATTGGGTTGTACCCTATAAGCATCATAGGTTCTCTCTCTCATGCGGTCAAAGCTGCGACATTCGTCTTTGTTGTGTCCAACTGACTTACATAACTTGCATTAGGGATAACAGATATTATAACAAAAGGAGTTTCGTCACTTAAATAGCTTCGCAGTTTAGATAAACAGACAGTTTCTTGCTTAACCCTTAACTCGGAATTCATAGCAAAGTTAATATTTAGAAATTTATCTTAATTATCATTCATCTACTTATCAAATGCATGAAAACATAACAGAAACAACATAACAAGAACCACCACAACATAAGATATACGTGGTTCACCCCCAGTGTAGGGGCTACAACCACAGAACTGCGTTTAAAGTCAACTCTTTACAAACACACAGTTCTGATCTGCGCACTGAGCGGCAGATCTTCTCAGCAACCCTAAGCTATGCACTCAGCTGTAGCACCTTTCTTCCAAAACCCTCTATGCACTCAGCTGCAGAGGTCATCCATGCACTCAGCTAGGACTTAACCTTAACCACAAAAATATGCCTTAGCTTCTTTGCATCAAATAATCATACATCAAAACCCGAAAAAAAATCTCATCTGAATCCTTTACATAGTGCCTATTTATACAAGTGCACTATTACAATACCATGGGCTTAAACCATGGGCACCCCAAAAACCATAAACCATGGGTCATTTACAAAAAGAGGGGCTTCGACCCAACCCAGAAACCCCTAAGACTATTTTGTGTCACAACTCCACTTACGAGCTTCACGCCAAAACCGTGGAGTTGCCAAAACTAAGGACCTTCAAGGTCCGATCCCCAACAATCTATCATAGTTACTCCTTATTTATTCAACTCAGGGTTTAGCGATTTCTTCATATTCAGCCTGAGCTTGTTTCTGGGTCTAGTCGTTGGTCTCCACCCAAGAGCAAGTTCGCCTAACATTTTGAAAGTTTTGCCCTGATGGGTGATTGAGGAAAATTCAATGACTTTTAGCTTCTTTCTCTTTGGTACTGCTACCTCATCTTCCTGACTGTGAGATTCCTTTTTAGTACCGACTTTAGTTTCATCAATAATAGGAAGTTTATCCTCCTCAAACAGGCATGTCTCATTCTCTGACAAGATTGTGATTGGACTTTGTTTTTGGGCTTTAGTATCCTCTTCATCACCTGTAATTTTCTCTGCAAGTACAATATTTTCAGCAACAAATGTCTCTGCTAGTGCATCATCCTGAACAGTCTCGGTCTCCTTATTATCAAACTGCAAATCTTTTCTCTCAATGTCATTTAAATGTTGTTTAGACTCACAATCTTCTTTTGCAGGATTTGCAACCTCCTCCAATTTAATACTGTCTTCATCTTTAACCTTTATCTTCTGTCTTAGCTTTCTGATCAAGGTCTGTCCTTTATCAGCTTGTTTTCTATTAGACTGTCCTTCTTGACTATTCTGAAACCTTGACCAAAAGAGGAAATATTCCCAATTTTTTCCTTTACTCTGCAAAACACTGTTGATAATGAGTTTGATAAGCCCATGGTGAAAAATGGTCTGTCTAGTATAATTTTGGTGTTTGTTGATTCTGCAAGACGTCTTCTATAGGCTCTTTAGCAAGAAGAAGGGCAGGTTCATCTTTGACTCATTATTGAGGTGTTGAGGAAACCTAAAATGGTATTTAAAAATGAAGGCATACCTTCCTTCACACGTAATATAACTTTGTAAAACCTTAATAGGTTCTACCAGTTCAGGCCTAAAGTTATGGATGGGTATACCCTTACCCCAATCTGGAACTATACTAGGTAGTAGGTACCTTTTTGCATTAAAAGTGAATGGCACTTTCTTAAACCATAGCTCTCCCTAATTTTTAACTTATGTTGCCTCAGCTACCAACTCTTTGGTCAATTTGAATTTCAAAGTATCAAAAGATACAGTTTCTTTGTCATAGTACTGAGCAAACTTATGGGAGACCTCTGCATTGTATCCATCAATTTTCTTGAAAAATATCAACCATCCTACATTTTCAAATAGCTCAACACATTCTGGGAATTTATCTATCCAACTGAGATCAGTGGGCTTAGCTCTATTATTTTTTCCACTCTTATTCATTTTCACTATGGTTTGCAGTACCTGTCAATAATCTCATATTCTATTTATCTTCAAATTCACATAGTTTTGGTAGTCTATTTATCTTCAAACTCTCACAGACTGCCCTATCACCAGTTTAGGAAATGTTTTGTACCAAGTTTCAACAATTTGACCTAATCACATATTCCGGGACCTCCAATAGTTCTGCTCCGAACTTTACTAACTTAAATGATGAATACTTAGATATATTGATTAATATCTCATCATTCAAAGTCTATTGAGTGAGCAAATTCATGTATTTCCTTAGAATTTTTGACATTATAGGATTTATCAAAAAACCCCCAAATTTAATAAACCCCATCAAATGTCACGCGGGGTACCTGTTCAAAATCTTAATACAAGCACTGGAAGGCGATCCATTGAAAGGTTAGGTGTCGAATTCCATGTTCCAACTGTCTTCAACTGTCCAGATCACTTCTAACTATCACCACTGAGAAGCCCTAATTCCTCCTTCAACTATCAAAAATCGAATTTCTCAGCAATATGTCTCCACCACGACTTTCAATTACTTTGTATATTCTTCATCTTAGGAACATATTCCCAAAAGTTCTACCTCGTTCCACTCATTTTCATAATTTGCCATGAACTTGCATACAATTTCCACGATCTCCCTCACACGATGACCATACACCTGTTTCAATGATAAGCCTGGAAAGACACGTATCAAATGTGATAATTGATGTGGTTAACACCTCAGGAAAGAAACCCTCAAAAAAATCAGACTGAAAAATGACTATTTTGGCACTCGCGACTTTCTTGTAGCGCGCCAGTGTATTAATTTCGCTCTTGCGCTACAAGAAAGTCCAAAAACATAATTTCATGTCATTTAATCACTAATCCAATTTTAAGACTTGGTTTATATGATTAATCTTGATCTTACTGCCATTAATGAAACCATTAATCAATATACACCTTGTATAACCCTTCAAGAATGAACTCTAAGCAAGATTTATAAAAGCAAGCTTAAAAATAGGAAAAATCAAAATGATGAAAACTAAAAGGCATAAACTCAAAATTAACCTTTACACCAAAATTTCCTATAAGTAAAAATATTAGCAAATTATAGAAACATAAACAAAAGCATAAAACTAAGGAAGACAAAATCATGACCTAACAGTACTCATAATTTCATTGACTATAAATTAGCCAAAGTTCTTAATTGCTTTGTATATTCAGCACCAAAGTTTCAAGTAATGATTATAGATGGAGGAACTATAAATTTCTCATGGAATTTCCATAATATCAATCTTGAAATGGAGGAAAATGTATTGAATAGTCCAATGATTTCTATCCCGATGGGTGCTGTTGATGTTGTCTTAGGTGTCCAATGGGTACAATCATTGGGAACATTGGCTTTTAGTTTAAAAAAAAAATCATGAATTTTTTAGGAAGGAAAAGAATGTGAGTTAAATGGTATCACAGGAAAACCAAGCAAGGTGATAAGATCTAATGGTATGAAAAAGTTTTTAAAAAAGGGACATCAAGGTGTACTTGCACAATTATGCTCATTAAATGTTCAAACCTCAAAGTTACCTATCTCTCAAGATCTACAAAAGGTCATTAATAAGCATTCCAAGGTATTTGATGATATTCCCAAAGGTCTTCCACTTATTCCTAACTTGGATCATACTATCCACTTAATTCCAGGCATGTTCCTCTGAACATAATACCTTCCTGATATCCCTATAGCCAAAAGAGTGAAATTGAGCATATGGTTGATGAAATGTTAGAGGCTGGCATAATTAGGCCTAAACAAAATTCTTACTCTACACCAGTGGTAATGGTACCCAAGCCAGATGGATCATGTGTCCTGATTATAGAGATCTCAACAAGATCACCATTAAATACAAGTTTCCCATTCTCGTAATTGATGAATTGTTAGAAGAATTACATGAAGCAGTTGTCTTCACAAATATGGATCTTCATTCTAGGTATCATTGGATTCGAATGAAGGATGAAGACATCCCCAAAACAACATTTGGAACTCATGAAGGTCACTACAAATTTTTTGTCATTCCCTTTGGTATAACAAATGTACCTTCCACATTTCAAGGTTTAATGAATTCTATTTTCAAGCCTTTACTTAGAAAATTTGTCCTGGTATTCTTTGATGATATACTAATCCATAGCAAGTCTTGGGAAGAACTGTATGCCAAACCCTCAAAATTTTTCTTTGGGATAAAGGACCTAGACTATTTGGGTCATATTGCATCTAATGAAGGTGTCAAGGTAGTCCCTAAAAAAATAAATCCATGATGGACTGGTCAATTGCCAAAACCCCAAAGAATATTCGAGGATTCTTAGGTCTGACAAGGAACTACCACAAGTTTTTTTGGAAATGTGGAAGAATAGAATATTCTTTAACAATATTAATGAAGAAAGATGCATTTTCTTGGAGTCGAGAGGCAACTCAATATTTTCAACAAATTAAAGATTCCATGTGTAAAGCTCCTATTTTGGCAACACCATACTTCACAAAAACCTTTATTGTGGAATACAATGCTTTACGAAATGGAATTGGAGTTTTACTAATGCAAGAAGGGCACCCTATTTCCTTCACAAGTCATCCAATCAAGGTAAATAACCTTAAAATCCCATTTATGAGAAGGAAATGTTGGAAATACTACATGATTTGGAGCAATGGAGCCCCTACCTTAAAGAGAGACATTTCAAGGTTAATGCTGATCATGATATCCTTAAATACTTCTTGGAACAAAGGCTATCTTCAAAAGAGATACAAAAATGGGTACCAAAGATGTTCGTATATGACTTTGAAATCATCTATAAAAAGGGGAAGAAAAATGTTTCCATAGATGCACTCTCCATGAAAGCTGAGGATGTTGAAGAATTACTCTGTTCTATTTCAATCATCCCACAGGATTGGATAACTACAATAATGGATGAATGGAGAATTGGAAAAAAAATATGGAAATGTATTAAAAAGCTGCAACAGTATCTTAGTGCCTCTAATACATTTGGGTGGAAAGATGACCTCCTACAGTACAAGGATTTCTTATATATTGGGAAGAATTCCTAGCTCAAGAAAAAGGTACTTTTTGAATTCCACTCCTCTCTGATAGGAGGGCACTCTGGTTTCTTAAAAGCTTACCACAGAGTAAATAACATTTTTTTTTGGGATGGTCTTAAAAATGATGTTCAAAATTTTGTGATAGAATGTTTCGTTTGCCAACAAAATAAAGTGGAAACAATTAAGACCCCTATCCTCCTACAACCACTTACCATTCCAGGTGAAATGTGGACTGATATCTCGATGAATTTTATCACAAGTTTACCCAAGTCCGAAGGAAAGAGTTACATTATGGTGGTTGTTGATAGAATTACTAAATATGAACACTTTTGTACACTATCTCGCCCCTTTAAACCAAGAATGGTCGCCAATTATTTTATGCAAATAATACAAAAAATACATGGTACTCCAGATATTATAGTAAGTTACAGGGATCCCATTTTCACAAGAAATTTTTGGATCGAATTATTTTCTTGTTTGGGTACTCAACTGGCTCATAGATCATCTTATCACCCTTAATATGATGGACAAAACAAATATAGTAAACAAATTTTTGGAAGGGTATTTTTGATGTTTTGCAGCTAATAAACAAACACAATGGGTCAAGTGGTTACCCTTGGCATAATGGTGGTATAACACTTCCTTCCATAGATCATAAAAAATGACCCCATTTATCGCACTTTATGTATATCATCCACCATCCATCACATCTTCACTAAGAGAATCCTCTAAGGTTCAAGCAATGGAAGACCACATGAAGCATCAAGAACAAGTTCTTCAACTCTTAAAGGAAAACCTGAATCTAGCACAAAATCAAATGAAACAACAAGCAGATCAACATCATTGTGAATGAATATTTAATGTGGGATATTGGGTGTTTTTAATACTACAACCACAAAAATAGACGTCCTTGAAGAACACCAAGAAGGATAATAATTTATCACCTAAATACTACAGTCCCTAGAAGGTATTACAAAATATTGGTAGTATGGCCTGCAAATTGGAACTACCTGCATCTTCACGAGTGCATCGAGTTTTCCATGTTTCCTATTTAGATAAGGTAATTTGTGACAAGATAACAGTTCAAACGATATTACCAGAAATTGATGAGGAAGGAAAAATCATCTTGGAGCCTGAATGAATTAATGAAATAAGAACTAGACATCTTTGAAATCTATCAATTCCATATTATCTCATTAAATGGAAGAACTTACCTGCGGAATATTCAACATGGGAAGATGAGTCCTTTATAGAACAACATCCATAACTACTTCAGCATTGAGGACATCACTTTTTGAAGGGGAGGGGCATGTTAATCAGTTAATGATGTCACATTACACCATATAGTGTGGTGCATTATTGTTACACATAATTATTGTCATCGTCATAATGAGAACCAAATACCGGTATTTTCCTTGAATCCCCAAGTTGTGAAGTTGAAAGTGGGCCAGGATCAGTGATTTCATACCTTTTTTCACCATCACACTTTCTTTGTGGTCAATGTGCGTTATCCCTATGCATAACTCCTTCTTCCATTAAACAACCAGTTGTACCACTGTCACATGCCTTCATACAATGAGTGGTGCACTTTGGGTAATGCTTTGTCTCAGTTGAAAAAGAGAGGTGCTCAAGTTTTAAATGTAAAAAAAGAAGCTTCGAGAGGCTTCTCGAATATTGGCTTCATGGCAACCTCTTCCCTACACTTCTGGACCACCTGGATTCGAGATCCATCTTGGTAGGATATGCCCTCCACCTCACCCATGATATTCTCAACCTTCCCTATCCTCCCATGGCTATAACTATTGGCTCACCCCTCATCAGTAAAGGGAGGAAGATTATGCTACATCATCAAAACTATGGCCAAATATATCCAAGGAGAGTGATCATTTGGTAGGAAAGTTTGAAGCTTTGGAGGAAAGGTTTACTTGAGAAGAGACTTCTCAACACTAAGGCTTTGGTTGTAATATTCCTCTCTTATTTAATTTATGATATAAAAGTTCCTTTCCCGTGAATAATATTGTCTATGAATCACTTGTTTCATTGTTGAACTCCTTAGTCATCAGCATAGTATCATAGATTATACTTGGTAATTTGATCTTGTATGTTCTTTGTTGTGTATTTCTTGCTGGTGAATATGTGGAGATCCACCACTCCAAAGGCTAGCATAACAGGATGTATGATAGGTAAAAGAATCCAATCCAAGGATATATTTGATATTAGGGGAAGTGCTTTTAGTTGTTTTAACTCCTTTGTTCTAGCTTTGAGTGTTTCAGATGAGGGAAACAACTTATGTCCGTAGAAGGTGAGTATTTTTGGTAACAAATTTGGTGACTCCGCTGGGGAGAGTGTTAGAAATTTTGGTTATTATTGGTTCTTTCCTTGCTTCAAAATTCAATTTATTTATTGATTGGATCTACTATTTGTTTAGTTAGATTTTATTTGAGATTCACTAAATCGGCTTAGATATGTGCTGATCTACCTTATATGCTTTATTTCCTTTCTTTTAATTGTTATTTGATGCAAGTAATTGAATTTTAACATATTATTTTTCTCCCTTTGTCTTATTTTGAAATCTACAAGAACCACCACACTTTGTTCAGAGGCATTAAGCTGTTCCACCGCGTCGAGCCAGTGGAAAGAGGGCGGTGCCACCGCTCTGTTCCTGTTGGAAAAAGGTAGTGCTGGAGTAGTAACGCTTTGTATGCTACTTTCAAACAACACTGCTAGGTAGGGTTTTTAATCCCAATGTGATTTTTAAATTTGGAATTTTTATTTTGGTTTTCTGAAGTTGTTTTGACTTGGGTTAGGTTTGTTTAGGGTAGACTTTCAAGAACTTGATAAATTGGATTATGAGCTTCTTGTATTTTTTATTTTTGGTTAAATAAAAACTTCAAAAATAAAGTATATACTTAGATCTCTGAATATTTCTTAGTCAACTTGAAAGAAAGTAGATTTGCTTTTAGTTTCTTCATAGCTTAATTTGAGATTATTTTCATTTTTTTATTTTGAAAAATTAAGAGAAAGGTCTAGGTCAAGCTTAGGTATGAGTTGGTAGAAACTTGATTTGTCTTATAGACTCTCAAGTGTTTAGATTCTGGTTTCTTCTTAAGAATTCTTACTCTCAAACAAAAGAAAAAGTGTGTTGAATGGATCTTAGTTTCATTTTGAAGAAGTTTGAAAAATATTGTGCTTTAGGTAGTCATCATAGCCTTTCTTTAAAAAGAGATATTGTCATTTTCCTTTTCAATAAATTTTTTTTTAGGTCATTATGTGCTTGGAACAGGATTTAAAAGGTCACACTATGCCTATGCCACCAGTGGTAAAAGACACATGGGTAAGGTGTAGCTACAAGAACTCCCCCTAACCATCGAATCACAACTACCCAATGAGCCTGAGCTGGATCTCGTAGACCATGTGGAACATTATGAATTATTGGGATAAGGCATGGTACCATCTTGAAGCAAAAAGTACTGAGTATGCTAGCGAACCCAAAGTTCCTCCTCCTTCCTAGCTTGTAGTCAAATAATTTTTTCTTCATGCTTCTCAATAAAGATGTACTCTAGTCATATATGGTGGGTCTCATACACTCAAACACATAGAACATTAGAGGCATAGAATCCTGATGTAGAGATGATAACCCCATTATCCTGGCTAGCACTAGCATGATGACCTTGAGGTTGAGACTTTGGATAGAGTTTACAGGAACCTAACTTCCAATATTCTCAGTGTCTGGAAGGAAATATAAAACAATGTACTCCTCAATTGTGAGTCCACCTCCCACCCCACTAGCCCTTAAGTTCACTACCTCTCCTTGGTGTGATATTCCAGTGATGAAATACACATCCTCTACCTCGAGTTGTAGAGGAATCCCATCAAGCTGAAATGACTCTGTATCTGGGTCCCAATAGTTTACGAGCATATGGAGAATTCTTAGCTGAGCTCTTAAGCTACTAGGATGCCAAAAATTGATAGAACACATTCTCTTAATGCTTGTTGAGAAACCATGTCACCTTGTATGTCTCTATCGACATCCTCATCTTCAGGTTCACACCATTCTAGCACCATCCTATAAGAAAACACAAGATTTGATGAGAATTTTCCATAATTTTGGGTATCCACGTACTCAGACACGGATTTTCATGTTGACATTCATGTGTATACGTGTAAATCGCTGCATTTTCTACGTATACCCAACCCTATATGCAACCTAACGATATGTGACTCGTGTGGGCTAGGATACCCATGTAGTGGTGCTCCAAACTTAAAAGTACACCATTAAAAATTGAAATAAAAACAAAAAAAGATTGATTGTGGGATGAGGATTTACCTAGCTCTAACCGTTCCTAATTTTGTTGCTCCTAGCTCCCATAATTGGTGTTTGAAGTTCATGGTTAAAAATAGCTCCAATTCAGTATGTGTGGTGAAAAGTCAAAATGGTATGGTGAAAATTTAATTTTTTTTACTATTTATAAAATTTCCTTTGAAATTTTTACCCACTAGCCTATAGTTTTGAACCTTTTTTATCCTAACATTGTGGTGTAGGGAATTTATTTGAGTATACTTTTGTCAAGGTCTTGACCCATTTGTGTCTATTACAGGTATAATTTTGAACTAGCATATAGGATAGGATCACGCTTGCACTATGAATTGCCTTATGACCATGTCACCTTAACTATACTAGGTACAAACCCACTTTGTAATGTTAGAGAACCATCAGACTGATAATAGAAGTGGCATTACGTAAGTGGTAGAGCCTTCCTATTCATGAGTTCCCTAGTTAGATCCCGCTTTGTTGTTTGGTACCCATGCCAAGATTGTTCCTTTAGGGCTTAGAGTCCCTTATAGTCATTCCATCTCTTTGAGTCTCTCTTGAACTTTATGCTGGCCATCTCGCAAAGGGAATCCCATTTATATCAAGTTGTAATTGCATTTCATGTGTTTGATTTCCTTATTGAGCTTTATGTTGGCTCCCCGCTTTAGAGTTATAATCCTTATAGATCAAGCTTGTCTCAATCCTAGACAAGAATATCCTTTTATATATCTTTTGTAGCATGATCATCCCTTAGCGGGAGGAGAAATCCCCCTAAGTGTCCTTATCTTGCACATGCTTCCTTGCATTGAGCATAGGTATGTTCCACTACTTGAAACTAGTTTGCTTTCCTTCGACACTCGGCTCATCCCAGATATGTAATATAAGAACTTTTATTATTTTTTAATATTCATAATATGAAAAGTTCCACAAAATTAAAAAAACATAAAAAATCAGATGAGAAATGATATTAATTTTGGAAGTTGTCGAGTCGTGTCACCTTCGAATAGAGCACTATATATTCCATCCATCAGTTGGGTTATTAGTATGACTTTAGGAGTTGTACTCGCTATTCTAATTTTTCTCCACCAACTGTTTATGCTTATAGTCCCTATGGATCCTCTATCGATGTCTCTTGTGTCGCAGAGTTGTCCCAATTTTCATTTTGAGTCTATGCTTCATGTCAATCACCATCTTCCTTATGCTCTTGTTTGAAGGAAGTTTTATCTTGAGTTGGTCATTCCTCAGTTATATCGTCTTTGCATGTCGGCCATTCTTGATATAGTTACTAGTTCATGCACATATTGTTCATCTAAGTCCTTCCAAATTATACAGCGTTGTTGAGTACCTTGTGTTGGTTGATGCGGGATTCCTTAATTCCCTCCTTCCAGTAGATTCCATTCCATCAACTTCAGATCATTTATTATGGAATATGAGTATAGAGTCCATTGAGTTCTTTGAGACTTGTAGTCAGTAGTGGTAGGTCCTCTCGCCGTCAAAAGTTTTTGGGAATACATCAATGTTAGAGAATAATACACCCTTAGTACTATATATAGTATTAGGCCTTATACTCTTCCATTTTCTCCAATGCAATGATTCATATGGTTAGACTTAGGGAAATTCATCATTTTCCATAGTTTAGGAGCTCCTAGTTTATCATTCTACATAGTTTGCGCACTCTAGGTTTATCATTCTAACACCTAGGTTGCCACATTAATTGAATTCAACCAGGAATGTGCTCCCCTTCTTTATTTTGTGGTATTTTGAATCCTTTGAGGTTGCAATGCATGTTTTGGGTTGTTTTTGGACTCTTTTAAGAATTTATTTCTCTCTTAGAGCCACGCCATTCACCCATGTGCCTCCACATGCCTCCCACATCTCCACACATATTCCATCATGCCTCACCCAGGTTCACACAAACATTCGTGACCATTTTGGATGAGTTTGAGGCTTATTGGTCCACCTAGGTGGGATGAGGTTCAAATCTAGTGATAACACTTGTATGCTTCCACATGGCCTCCAAGGCCTCACAATTTTTCCCTATTGTACTATATATCCATTCTAGTCATAGTTACATGTTGTACAATGTTAATAATATCCATTATTGGCTTCATGTGTGTATGCAATTTCAGTCTTTTTTAGCTATTTTATGATTGTCTGAGAACTATAAAGAATTGTGAGTGTTTATTTAGCTTCTAGATCCAATGGTTTGTCAACTCTCATATGGTATCAAAGTTGATTGGAGCTGCAAATCAATTCCAAAGTGTTTTATTTGCTATAAGAGGGATTCTCTAGATAGATTTGAGAGTTTTCATTGCAGGTACATTCAACAATTTGTCACCAGCAACGCAAGAAAAGATGGAGTAGAACCATGTTTTTCTAATACCATTCAAATAATTTGAATGGAAGGATTAAATGGTTATCTAGTTGAGGTCAAACGGCCTCTTCAAGGTCACCATGGGGATAGAGGTTTAACCAAACTCTGTTATTGATAAATCAAAGTTCTTCAATAGAATTTATGAAGCATTTTGAATTCTTTGTCTCGACATTTCGAGAGACTTGCTATTTCATGTAGACAGTTTGACCACTCCAAATGAAGTATGGCTGAATATGGAAGCTTTGTTTGGAAATAATGATGATATGAGAGGTCACCAGCTTGAAAATGAGCTCATCTCTTTGAGTCCTGCTCATTTTGAGACAATCAAGTATTTCTTCACCAAATTTAAGTCTTTTGTGCTTCAACTCAAGCAATGTGTCATAGATAATAAGGAGGAGGATATCATACTGTCAATACTTTGAAAGCTTGGGATGAAGTACTCTGTGTTTGTAAGCACATTTCACTCTAGAAATCTCACATATTGAAACTAGCGCATGCTTGCACCGGCTGAGTTCCTGGAATCTTTAACCCAAGAACAAGACAAGCTCGTGCAAATTGGTACCAAAGTCCAAAAAATACCAATATCTTTCTGTAGGAGTTTCAAATACATCCAAGGGAAAGAAAAAATCCAAGTATTCGAAGCAACCAAACAAGAAGAAACCAGACATAGCCAAATATGCAGATCGAGGTTCGAATCCTTGTAAGGACAAGGACAAGAAGAACAAGGAGGAGACCAAATGCATCTATTGTCACAAAGGGTGGAATCTAGAGAGTGCATGTATGAAGAAAACTATTGGTATGATGGTGCAACTATTGGAGAAGAATAGCATCCGAGTATCAGGGGGCACAAGGAAGAAGGATTGAGGTTGAAGCTTAGACAACAAAGAGAGGTTCCATGCATTTTTTGTTGGTTCTTCAGAAACTTCTACCTTCATCATTGATTCAGGAGAATCAAGGAACATGGCCTCTGTCAAGGATTTCTTCACATCCATGTATTCAGACAGTGGCCCAACTGTTCGAATGGGTGATGATTCAGATATCCACGCCAAGGGGATTGGCATGATCGATATTGAGGATGGGTATTTCAATAATGTATTGTTTTTTCAAGAATTGGTAGTGAATCTAGTATCAGTGTACCAAATGACCCACACTAGAGAATCCAATAGAGTAACATTTACTCCATGAACAGTGGAGATAACTAAAATATCTACCAACAAGGTGGTAGATTTGGGATTTGCTGATCACCAAGCTAGGATGTAGAAATTCTCCCATTTCCTTCTATGTTCCATAGGGAAAGAAATTTTGTCTCATGCCAATGAAACCAATAAGCGCTAGCATGAGATATTTGGCCATATGAACTACAAATACCTCTAGGATTTGAATAAAGGTGGCATGGTGGAAGGGCTTCCTCCTATCAATACCTCCAATGTTGCATGCATTGGTTGTGTGGTGGGAAAACATCTAGAGTGAAACTATCAGAAATGGAAAGCAAGGAGAGCTACTCAATTCCTTGGACTAGTGCGTCCATACCTTATTGGGCCTCTCTCTACACCTTGATATGGAGGATCAAGGTAGGTGTTGAAATTCATAGATGATTTCTCAAGGTTTTTATGGGTTTACTTTCTCAAATTCAAATCTAAAGTCTTTGAGACTCTCAGGGTTTGGAAAGCCCTGGTTGAGAATCAGTGTGGTAACAAAATCAAAGTGCTTTGTACTAATAATGGTAAATATTATCTGAACAAAATTTTTCAGAACCTTGGTGAATAATATGGCATCCAAATGCATCATTTGGTCTGCTACACACCACAACAAAATGGTGTGGTGGAGAGGAAGAACACGGTGCTCAAAGAGATGACAACCTATATTATTGAGGATGAGGATTTGAGTCCTAAGCTGTGGGTTGAAGCCATTAATGGTGCTGCATACATTCATAACATATCTCTTCACTAATCAGTGAGTCACAAAACACCATATGAAGCTTGGTTTGGTCACAAGCCAAATATTTCACATTTCAGAATTTCTAGCTCAATTGCTTGGGCTAGGATTTCTTCAGAAAAGAGGAAATCATTGCAGCCACAAATTAAGGAGTGCATCATGGTGGGATATGGTGAATATAAAAAAGGGATAAAATATCTTTGATCCATCAATAAAAAATACTTTCATAGAAATAAGTGTGCAAATCAAAGAAGAAATCATTTCAGATTTTGAACTAGCACTGGGGGAATTCTCTTCTCCTCAACACCAAGATGATGTAAGTGATGATTACCTTTCTGATATTTATGACATTTATGATTCTGAGGATGAATATTATTTTTGTGAAAATGAATCCCCCACAAGGCCCAAGTGGGCATAGAAAACCATAGAAGCAGTCAGGGATTTAGCAGGAAATCCTCTAGATCCTAGGAAGACTAGATCACAATTTAAAAATGATTATTTTAAAAATGAATTGAGTATTTCTGAGAATTTATTAATGATGTTTGTATATTATCTACAATAATATCAGGAAGCATATTATGAACCAATATGGAAAATATCCATGCAAGAAGAATTCAACTCTTTACAAGAAAATGAGACTTGGGAATTGGTTCCTTTGCTTCCCAAGGGGAAGCTAGTGCAATGAAAGTGGGTATATAGGTATAAAATTGCTGCTGATGGGTCTGATATAAAATATAAGGCCATATTGGTTTCCAATTCTTCTCTCAATTCCAAGGAGTGGACTATACAGAGACATTTACACTGGTTGCAAAGATGGACTCTATCATGCAAGTTTTAGCCATTGTTGCAAGCAAGCGTTGGGAGGTTCACCACATGGATGTAAAAAGTGCATTTCATCATGGTGAGATATAGGAAGAGATGTATATGGAGAAAACTTAAGGTTTCCAAGACGATAATTCTCTGGTATGTAGGTTGAAGAAGTCTCTCTATGGCCTTAAACAAGCCCCAAGGGCTTGGTATGCCAAGATGGACAAATTTCTGCTTTCACTTGGCTTTGTTAGATGCAAGTATGATCCTAATGTTTAATTGAAGAAAATTTGTGGTGTATTGCATGTCAAAGTATTCTATTTTTATGAAATTTTGATTACATGTATCTGCACCAAATAAATTGGGTCAATTAAAGAATCTTTGCACAGTGAATTTTCAATGAACAATCTAGGCTTGTTGAAACAATTTCTTGGTTTGGAAATTGTTCAATATGAACCAGGGATAAAGGTTACCCAAAAAAATTATGCTACTGACCTGTTAATTAAGTTTAAAATGGATGAAATTAAGGAATCCAAGTTCCCATTTCTTTCTATTATCAAACTAGGTGAAGTTGGTGACTCTCCATTGGTGGACTGCTCATTGTATAGGAAGCTAGTCGGGAGTTTGTTGAATCTTACTCATTCTAGAACTGATTTACCATATGTTGTAGGTGGTTTATATAGATATATGCAAAATAATCATGAGATCCATGTAAATTAAACCAATAGGATCCTTAAGTATTTACAAGGGTCCCGGAACTTCGTGGTAAACTATGCTGCTAGTTCTCCACTAGAACTAGTTGGATTTTCTGATTCTGATTGGGATGATGATCCCAATGAAAGAAATTCAAATTTAGGTTATCTATTCATGTTTACCAATTGTACCATATTATGGTAAATCAGTAAAGAACACACTATTTCTCTTTCTTCGTCCGAGGTCTAGTATAGAGGAGCGGTGAATGCAACTATACATTGTGTGTGGCTGCAAGGAATTCTTCGAGAACTTGGTGTTCCACTAGAATCACCCACTGTAATTTGGTGTTACAATAAAAGTGAAATAAATATATCCACATATGCTAAAAAAATACATAGGACCAAACAAATTGAGATATATATGCACTAAATTCAGGGCTTGGTGCATGATTGGGTGATAGCCTTGCAGTTTTTCCCTTCTGTTGAGTAAACTGCTGATATTTTCACCAGGTGCTTCATAGAGAAGTCCTTCAATTACCCAAGATCACTAATTAGGGTGAGTGATACATGGTGATGGCTTCCATTCACCTTCATATTTTTGGCTCCATGTCCATTTTTTAGGAGAGGTTTTGTTCCCATGTGGGTTTCCTCTTTTCCTTGTTTCCATGGACACATAAAAATTTTTGTTGTATGAGGTGACTTGAGCCTTTGTTTCCAAGGCCTCCATAATAATTTTGGTTAATAATTACAAAGTATGGATTAAGCGGGGGTTTTAGATCATAATAAATCCTTAATACCATAGTCTTAGACCTTCTACTCTTCCATTTGCTCCCATGCAGTGATTCCTATGGTTAGACTTAGGGAAATTGATCATTTCCAAAAGTTGAGGCACTCCTAGTTGATCATTCTTCATAATTGATGCTTTCTAGGTTGATCATTCTAACAACGAGGAACCCACATTGATTTTATTCAACTAGGAATCACTTCCCTTCCTCTTTTTGTGGGATTTTGACTCCTTTGAGGAGCTAGTGCACATTTTGGGTGGTTTTTGGACTATTTTGGGAATTTATTGCTCTCCCAGAGCCACTCCACTCACCTGTGACATCCCCAAACCTCCAACCAACGAAGAGGACGCTACCATGCTATTTACGATCCTGGAAACCAGCCCCATGAACATGTCCATTCATAAGAATTGAAATTCTAGAACATAAAACATGATAAGATGCATAATTTATCATACACGATGGAAGCAAACATACATTCATTCATTCAACATGTTCATGATAATTTACTAGTAGGAAATATAATTGCAGAAGTAAAATAGACAAGAATACTTATCTTATAAGAACTGTCCTGCAACCAGCTACGTCGCTACAATGTTCCACCCAACCATAGGCTAGCGTGCTCCTTAATCTCTCAGCAATGCTACCACCCCTAAACTGGGCATGATTCCCCAAGGAATAAGGAATAAGCAGGATTACACATAGCCAAGGATACATGAAACAAAACCAAGCCAACATAGTTGGGTTTATCAGGCCATCAACAAGACAGCCAAGCCAACATGGTTAGGTTTATTAGGCCATAAAGGAGCTGGAGAAGGTCATATGCTAAGCTGGTGATCTCATTGCAGAGCTAAGGACACCTACACCAGAACTAGACTGACTTCTATCACACCCACACACACCCAACACAAGGAAATCAGTCCCTTCTCTACTACATAGTCCCTGAGGCCCTGACCTCCCTTCTAGTGCTATTCAGGGGTTGTGGAGAAGAAAGCCAGCCCTCTAGCTCTATCTGTTTGGTTCCCAAACACACCAGGTTTATCAAGCAAACCAAGCCCTCATCCCTGCTCCCAACATAGTCCGGAGACCAACCATTACATGCATGCAATCAACTAGCAGTTACATCTTGGACAAGGGAAGATGACTCTTGAGTCGCTCTTGGCCCTATCGTGGCCAAAATGACTCCCAAGAAACTTACAACAATCTCAAAATGTATCAACAAACATGGTTCACGACGTGGGGAAAAAAACAATCAGCCCTGAACAACAAAGCCACTGGAAATACTTACACAAACTACGAATGGGGAAGGATAATCAACCTCCCAACCTGTGCATGAGGGAAATTTATACCAGATCCCAATATACGAATGGGAGCACACCAGATTCCTCTCTGTGGAAAATGTGAATGACAATAGAAATGGATCCTTCTCCTAGCTGCGTGAGACCCAAAACCGGAAAGAATCCTATGCATGAGAATGAACAGAACTACCGTCCCTACGTGAGGATGAACCAACAATGGAGATAATGGCATAGTCGAGAGAGTGGTCAGTCGGCATGGAGTGATGGCGGTGGTGGTTTCCTTGCCAACGTGAGGGTCAACCTGTTGTTGTAGTGTGTGTGCGGGCAAGGGCTGACAGTCCTGCCACACTCCACCCCCCAGCCATAACTGCCCCAACTAATAGCAATAGTTTTTAATGGTGGTAGTTGGATAAGACAAGGTGGTTCCACATGGATTTTTTCCCCATTGGTTCATGGTTTAACAATTCCCCCCCGCTTATCCTTCGGATAATCATGCCCTTTTCAATATGGTTGCATTGACATAGCTGGTTGGGTTCATTTAATTAAAGATGCATATTTACATGATGACAAAAATTAATATATGCCATGTACCATGATAGACCATCGTCAACGATTCCGTTCACCGAAACATAACACATACAAATCGATGGTGGGGATTTTACCTTTAGCTCCACACCATGATTCATTACAATATATACATCATGTACATTTAATGCAATGGGGTCAAAACCAGGGTGTTACATCACCCATGTTCCAAAATGCCTCACCAATTCACACATGCATTCATGATCATTTGGGATCAGTTGGAGGCTTATTGGTCCACCTAGGGGGGGGTGAGGATCAAATCTAGTGATGGCACTTATATGCTTCCGCATGGCCTCCAAGGCCTCACGATTTTTCCCTGTTTTACTATATATCAGTTCCAAACATAGTTACATGTTGGACAATGTTAATAATATCCATTATTGACCTCATGTGTGTATGCAATTTCATCCCTTTTCAGCTATTATGTGCTTGTTTGAGAAATATAGCAAACTGTGAGTGTTTATTCGGCTTCTAGATCCAACTATGTATCAATTCTCACAATCAATGTCCCCTGATCGATGGATTCTTTTAAGTTTTTGACCTCAACACATTTTTTCAGACTTGTTGGATTGCACTTTGTACCTTGACTCCCATTCTTATAACTGGTGGGATATCTCGCATCTGTTAACTATATACATCAATGACCAGTAACCAGACAATGGACCATGATGTTCGACCTTTAGACCTTTTTTTATGTGATGGGACATGTACTAGTAGCGGTTTGCATAGAAGACCTCCAATGTTGGTGGCATTTCACATATGATACCTCCTTGATCATGCAAGTATTCACTGGAGATGTTAGCTCTCATGCCCAAATTCTAGTGTCTTATCAGATATATTCATCCATTATGGAGATCATGTTCAATATATATTATACGTGGCGAAGACCAGATATGACATATGTCTATTATGCCTATACAGGTCCATTGTATTCTTATGTATCTAGGACTACTACACTGTATATTTGCAGTCACATGCTGATATTTATCATTGTATTGTACTGATGAATGGATGGTTCTTCAACCTGGGTCTTCATTTCTCCACTTCTGGGATGGATATAATGTATTTCGGCCATCATGTAACGTCTCTGACCTCACACATTAGGGAGAATATGTTATAGATGATTTTACCACACTTGGTATATCACACTTTTATGGCCGTCTATGTCCCTCTACAGACTCTTTGAACCCCCTTTGCTCAAAACATACTTTGATGATCCAACAAATCCCCTAAAAAATACCTATTTATGGATATACATGGATTTTATCTTAAAAGTTGAGTGTTTATGGAATTTTCTCCAGTGTAGCCCATGTACATTGGGAAATATGCATAAAAACAAAAACATTTGGAGTTTTTTCTCAATGAGTCCTTAAAAACTTGACTCTTGTCCTTCCATATTCCTGGAAACTCTATGATTCGACCCTTCATTTCCTATTGAAGGGCTATATATTGAGCCTCTTTGATGCATTAGAGGAGAACAACATTTGAGAACAAGGAAACTATAGTTCATTATTGCCCCATTCATATATGCTTGAGTCTGCATCCCTTTGTCCTTTTGAGCACACATTACTGCTCTTCCCAAGATTTCCATTGTCTTGTGAGCTTTCCATTGATATGGAGGATTGAAGAGGTGGAGGCCTAGGTGGAGGAATCGGTTTCTCCATTTTGATGATGTGCCGAAATATTTTGTCACAATTATTTCTATTGATTATTAATAGAAATATCTATTTCCCATCCATTACATGTGTATGACTGTGAATTTTCTTATCCATGGATGTAGTTGTATTTTATTATACATGTTGGTTTTATATATTCTAGAGTATGCCTAACACTTAACATATATCATAATTTCTTTGCTCGTTGTTTTTGAGACTGAATTGTAGGTACAAGCATGGTTGAAAATATCAACAGGGATCTACTACAACCATCTAGAATAACATATGTTCTATATCCCTTAGTGTTATCAACATTTATCTCTCTTGCATATTGAGGCTAATTGATTTCTAGTGTCATTCAGTCTATTGTGGTATACCCAAAACCATAGGAAGTTTCTCTTCATATTCACATACTGATCTTAAAGAAGAAGATTTGGTATTTGCATACTAACGTGGAAGAAGCAGAATCAATATTCACATATTGATATTACAAAAGAAGGTTCAGAAGATTATTCAGTATTCACATACTGATGTTGAAGAAGAAGATTCAGTATACACATACTGATGCAGAAGAAGAATATTTAGTACTCACATACTGATGTTACAGAAGAAGATTAAGAATATCATTCAATATTGACATACTGATGTGTAATATCCCAAATACTGATGTTTTCTATTTCTATGCAATTTTACTGAAATAACTGGGCATGCAAATTGCCATGCAAAATTTCCCTATTTTGTAGCCGAAATTAGGGTTAGGGTTTGGAAGATAGAATGAACACTTACCACTGATAAGTTGGCTGAATGTGCTCCAGAGAGAATACTCATGTAAGATGAGCTGAGCTGGTGAAGAAATAACCTTGTTTTTGTTGCAGTACCCCCAGATGGCTGAATCAAATAAGTGTGACATTTTTGCTGAAGGGATGGTCAGTTTCAGCTAGAAATAAGTCGGAGGGGAGCTATGCCAGTGCCGGAGAGGATAGATGGAGCATGCAAGGGTTTTGACCTCTTAGATGCCCTAGTGAATTGATCTCCCAGTTTGCTTCTCATGCCCCCACAACCCAGTAAACTGCTGCTAGTTTCCTCGAATGGACAATCTGATAGCTGATAATCACCCAATGCAGTAGAGTGATCCTATCAGTGAGGATGTAGGCCGAATCTAGAAGAAATATAGTGATCCAGAGTCCTAGTGAATGACTAGGGTTTTCCTAGCTAAATGCCCCCCAGTTGTATGGATGAATCTGCAATAACCTTTGGACTTACACTGGAATATTGAATAATGATGAATGCAATAGATACGGTGACAAACTCGGATGGTTTATCCTGAAGGAGACTAGGGCAGATGTCTCACTGCAGAAATCCCATTAGCTGAAGACGTTGTCTCCAACCCCAGCTACTATGGCCGCACTCTGTGCTGCTTCTCAAGAGATCCAAAATAATAATAATCCAAAAGTAAAGTATCCATTCAATTTATATTTCTTTAATACCTTTCAACTGCGAAAAATTTAAATTTTGACCTAATTACGTCACTTTAATTTCTAATTTGTAGTTGACTTGCATGCATGCGCATGGAGACTTAATTGGGTGCATGCATCATTAAATAATGCTTAGATGTCATGCATGTCACTTTTAGGGTTTGCATGNGGATGTCATTTTTAGGGTTTGCATGCATCTCACTTTTAGGGTTGCATCCATGTCACTTTTAGGGTTTGCATGCATATCACTTTTAGGGTTTGCATGCATGCCACTTTTAGGGTTTACATGCATCTCACTTTTAGGGTTTGCATGCATGTCATTTTTAGGTTTTGCATGCATGTCACTTTTGGGAACATTACAATCCTCCCTCGCCAAAGATTGCTTGTCCTCAAGAAATGCCAACGTAAATCCACAATCAATCAACTAAACCAACTGAATCCGGGGATGATCCCAGTGTAATACCCTAGTTTTGACCCTGCTTGCATTAAAATACATAGGATACATATGTTGTAAATAATCTAGGTGCAGAGCTAAAGGCCAAGGCCCCACCATAGATTTGGTTATGTTGTGTTTTTTGATTAGGAATGGTCACCGATGGTATATCGGGACATGCGGCATATATTTAATTGTGGCATCATGTAAACATGAATTTTAATTAAATAACCCAACCAGATATGTTCGCAGCAACTAAATTGAGAAGGGGCATGATTCCAAAAGATAAGGAAAGGGGGATGTGGAACATTGAGTCACGAGGGAAAACTATGTGTCACCACCACCCTTAGTTATTTCATTTTCTTTTTTTTTGTTAGTTGAGGCAATGATTGGCTGGTAAGAAGACCACTACCACGCCGACACTTGCTCTCCTCTCCATGATGTAGGGACCATTCTTCCCACTCCCTCGGATCATGGCTATTCATATTCCTCATGCAGGACGGGGGGATAAAACGTTTTACCATCCATTGTGTTGGGCTCGCCTCCTCTCTCTAGAGATAATTACCGGTCTGTAGTTCTGTTCTTTCAATCCACGTAGAGAGCCAACTTTGACCTCCATGCATTGGACTGTGTATTGTTGCATCCATCATAGCGGATCACAGCAGAAATTATTGGGATTTATCCCCATTGATTGATGGGAGCGATTTTCCCCCACGCGTTGAGTTACTTGCAATGCGAAATTGGTAGAAGATTGGGGTGATATTTCCTATGAATCCACGCTGAGCTGTGAATGTTTGCCATGTCTTTTTAACCATTTTCTAGTCTGTGTAAGTCTCACAGCGATAGTATTAAAGATTGGTTTGATGTGGGTTCATTGGATTTGTCCCTGGACTATTTGGGGTTGGTGAATGAGAGCCTAAGGTGCTTGATAAACCTCGTGGGTTGAGAACCATGCAGATAGAGCCACTGAGTTGGATTTCTTCTCTATATCCCCTTAATAGCATTGGAGGGAAGATCAGGGTCTGACGGACTGTGTTGCAGAGAAGGGACCGACTTCCTTGTGTTGGCTGTGTGTGGGTGTTCTAGAATCCAGGTTGGTTCTGGTGTTGGTGTCTACAGCTCTTCAGTGAGATCACCAGCTTAACATTAGACTTTCCCAGCTCCTGGATGTCCTGATAAACCCAACTCTATTGGCTTGGCTAATCTGTTGTTCGCCTAATAAACCCAACCGTGTTGGCTTGGCTGAACGGTGTACCCTTGTGGTGTTGTTACCTTGGCTATGTGTAAGCCTGTTAGTTCCTTATTCCTTGGAGAATCATGCCTAGCTCGGGGGTGGCAGCGTTGTTGAGAGATTAAGGAGCACGCTGGCCTATGGTTGGGTGGAACGTTGCAGTGACGTAGCTAGTTGCGGAACAAGCTCTTTATAAGATAAGTAATTTTGTCTATTTTACTTATGCAATCCTATTTACTGTTAATGATCATGATGAACATGTTGAATTCTTGTACGAATGTATGTTGCTTTTGCTGTGTATGATAAATGTTCACATATGTATGATTCTAGTTCAAAGCATTCGGTTTCAGCATTTCATATGAATGTACATGTTCATGGGGCTAGATGCCCAGATGTTTTGGCATGTAGTAGCATCCTCTTCACCAGTTGGAGGGTCGGGGACGTTACACCCAGGGTCCCAAATTATTGTAGGAAATCTGTAGCACCCTCTTCTCAAAACACTGCACTGTATGGTACCATCATCAGATACCTCTTGAAAGCACCCTCTAGCAATCACTAAACTGTCAGTCATTGTAATCCCAGGGTCCCAAATCAATCTTATAATTGTAGACATCAAAATGCATCCACTGCTAGCCTACGTAGTATCGACAGAAGGAAAATCATGTAGACTCCCAAGTAACACCATCAGTAAACACTGTATCCATCCCTCGTAAGGTCTTCCACCTAGATCCCAATGAAAACTTATGCATATTTCATCCCAAATATCTGAAGGCTCTTGTGGGACTATACCCTTGGCTAGGAATGTATTCCTAAGAATCACCCACTCAATAGGACACCAACTCTTAATCTCTCTCCAATCTAACTGCCAAAAAGTACCTTGTCCATAAGCACCATCACAAGGAATAGTCCTACCAAGCCGACATTCTACCCTTCTGATTTCAACTGGAATGCTCATATACTGCTGGTTAATTTCTTGATCCAACCCAACCTATAAAAACCATCCACCATTATGCAAATGTGGACTCAAGTTACTGCAAGCCCTGTCTATGTACTCCTTAAGAGGACTTCTTTGAAATGCAATAGTATGTTTCTCCTACTGCCCCATCAAGGAATATAACTATTGTTCAATACTAGAAATCCTAACCACTGACTCAGTACATACAACTTGAAGAACTGTAAGCTCAACATCTCGTTGTACTATGGTGTATCAGAGTATCTCGGTCCTCTCTTTCATCGCTAGAATTCTTTCTTTAACATGTTCAATCTTCTTTCGGTGACTATCATCTGGAAGCTCTATCTCATGCATGTATAAACTCTCACTAACCTCCATGTGTGACCGCTCACTATCTTGACTTCTGTCCTCATTGCCTTGAACCTCATGTATTTCTCCTGTCATAACTGTCTGGATTCTTGTTGTATGTGATGAAGAGTGTACCAACTCCAACTCATGACATGGTTTGTCCACAATATGACTAGCGAATGTGATTGTGTCACTAGAATCACAGGTTGGTTCATCACATGGCTCATCATGTGCTGTTAACTCCAAATGAAGCTCACCAACAACTTGTACTTCATGTTCATCTTTCTTCCCTCCCCCAACTATGCTTTTAAGGAGATCCTCATACAAATCCTTGGTTTGGCTCCTGAACTTGATGGTGTAATAATATTGAAAGGATAATGCCACACATGCCTCATCACGCAAGGTTAGATACTCCTGATATCGAGCAAAGTGTTGAAGTACTACTAAGCTCTGCATATTTCTAGCCAAGATCCTTCTCATTGTCTTCATGTTCTCACAAGATAGCAAAGAAAAACCTTTGTTCTGACATGCACTTCACCAACATCAGTAACATGCATTTGCATGTACACGCATGCATCAATATGCACTTTTATTTAATTGTTATGTGCTAATAGCTGGAAAGGATCATGCTATGATACCACTGTAATATCCCAAATACTGATATTTTTTATTTCTATGCAATTTTACTGAAATAGCCCAGCATGCAAACTGCCATGCAAAATTTCCCTATTTTATAGATGAAATTAGGGTTAGGGTTTGCAGGATAAAATGAACACTTACAACTGATAAGTCAGTTGAATGTGCTCCATAGAGAATACGCATGCAAGATGAGCTGAGATGGTGAAGAAATAACCTTGTTTTTGCTGCAATACCCCCAGATGGATGAATCAAACAAGTGTGATGTTTTTGCTGAAGGGATTGTCAGTTTTAGCTAGAAATAAGTCAGAAGGAAGGTATGCTAGTACCAGAGAGGATGTATGGAGCATGTAGGGGTTTTGACCTCCTAGATGCCCTAGCGAATTGATCTCTCAGTCTGCTGCTCACACCCCCACAACCCTATAAACTACTGCTAGTTTCCCCAAATCGACAATTTGATAGCTGATAATCACCAAATGCAGTAGAGTGATCCTATCAGTGAGGATGCAGGTCGCATGTGGAAGAAATATAGTGATCCAGAGTCCTGGTGAATGACTTGGTATTTCCCAGCTAAATGCCCCCCCATTTGTACGGATGAATTTGAAATAACCTTCAGACTTATACTGGAATATTGAATAATTATGAATGTAATAGATATGGTGACAAACCTGGATGGTTTATCATGAAGGAGACTAGGGCATATGTCTCACTGCCGAAATCCTGTTAGCTAAAGACGCCATCTCCAACCCCAATTGCTGTGGCCGCACACTGTGCTTCTTCTCAAGATCTCCAAAATAATAATAATCCAAAAGTAAAGTATCCATTCACTTTATCTTTCTTTAATAACTTTCGACTACGAAAACCCTAACTTTTGACCTAATTAGGTCACTTTAATTTCTAATTTGCAATTGACTTGCATGCATGTACAAGGAGACCTAATTGGGTGCATGCATCATTAAATAATGCTTATATGTCATGCATGTCATTTTTAGGGTTTGCATGTCACTTTTAGGGTTTGCATGCATATCACTTTTAGGGTTTGCATGCATGCCATTTTTAGGGTTTGCATTCATCTCACTTTTAGGGTTTGAATGCATATCACTTTTAGGGTTTGCATGCAACTCACTTTTAGGGTTTGCATGCGGGTTTGCATGCATGTCACTTTTGGGAACATTACATGATGCAGAAGATGATTTAGTATTCACATACTGATGTGGTCGAAGACGATTCAGTATCGACATATTGATACTGCAGAAGATGATTCATTATCCACATACTAATATTGCAAAATATGATTCAATATCCACATAATAATATTGTAGAAGATGATACAATATCAAGAAGATGATCTAGTACTCATAGATGATTCGGTACTTACATACTGAGGTTGCAGAAGATGATCTAGTACTCATAGATGATTCAATATTTACATATTGAGGTTGTAGAAGATAATCCAGTATTTTTATACTGATATTGATGATGAACATGCATGATGTTGTTACAAAACTTCCTATGACATATAGAGATTCACCAGTCAGTTGTACATTTATGATGATGGTTGTTGTTGATGTAGAATACCTTCCTAGTTAAGATGGAGCGTTAAAGTATTGTAAATTTAGAATATATTCTATTGTAAGTTTATTGTATTCTCCTTTGGAAATGTTATTCTTCCATCTAGAGATGTCCTTGATTTAATTTGTCATGTAAAAGTAATGAGGTAAACCCTGTATTGTACGTCAGGGAAATAATACCCACAAAATTAATATATAAAATGTATTTTGAGTATCCAAGGGTACGTCGGCCCTAATTAGGGAACTTGGTCGGCCTAGTTAGTTATTTGAGGCACCCACCTAATAAATATAAATAGGTGAGGTGCCTCTATCATTCACACACATATTACACTCAAGTATTGCACTGGAGAGAGAGAGAGAGAGAGAGAGAGAGAGAGAGTATGTTGTGGAAGATGAGAAACTATTCTTTTTGCTGGGGTTTTACACTGTACTTGGTCACATTCTATAGTGAGGAAGTTTTGCGGGGTTTTGTCCCTTGTGGTTTCCCAGAGGAAAATATTTGCGTTCTCTTGTGTTGTTGTACTTTTGTTTCTTTCAATGATCCTTTTCTTATGTTTATGATGTTATGATGCCAAATTTGTTTATATCTTGGATAACCATTAAACATATTACACTATTGGGGGATTCTTTGTTATACTACTTTTTGGTTCAGTACTTCTTAGGGTTCTGTTTTGGTTTAACTTTTAGGTGTTTTTACAGTCTCGATAATTATAAGCTTCTACACATATTGGTTACAACTTGCACATGCATATTCAGGCACAAGGATTTGTGTTAGGGTGGGCATTATTTCCTACACTTGATCACAGGAGGAGTTTTTCTATGTAGCCAGGTCCTTTTCCATCGTTGTCAAAGGGGGAGAAAATGTGTATGTTTTCCATCAATGACAAAGTGCGAGTTTTCTTGTCAGTTGAATGAGTTTGTTTGTCATTGATGTAAACATATACATGATGTAAACATACATTTATAAAAACATATGATCGTTTATTAAAGAATTCCTAATCTATCGTAATCTATAAAACTTATGATTAGCAAAGCTTAAAGACATTTGTTCTTTACAAATAGATATCTCTTCCAAAGTTGTTTTATGACATAAATTTCAAATGAAAACTCTTCTAAATATTGGTGCCTCATCTCATATTCTTTCAAAGAGCCAAAAAAAAAAATGAATGTAACAGAAATCCATGAATGAAAGAAAAATCCTTGTGTATAGACAAAAATTTCATTGCGTTCACATAAATGGATAGCGTTGAAAAATAGTTAGCATTTTTCACATTTCGGCCAAACCGATTTGTAATCTCTGTTGAGAATTGGTTTACATAGTTTTGATAACCGAATCCAACTGTTTATACATTGAAGTGCAAGTGATATATATGAATGGATGTGTTGTGAAAAAAAGGAGGAAAGTGCGCACATTTACAAACATATGTACTCTGTCTTGCAATAAGAAAATTGGAATCAGTGTACACAGAATACTTAGAAGTGTCTCAACAATAATAAAAGGTCGAACATGGTGAATATGTTGTAGAAGAGATCAATACTTGAATTGATAGCATTGATCAAGGAAACAAAGGTATGTGTCTAATTTCAGTTATGAATCAACACAATTTGAAGTATATGAATGTGTTAGATGTTGCATTGTAAATTCCTTTTAGACATAGGTAGTATTGTATGAGTTGAGTACATTTCTTGTGCCTTGAGATAGAAGAAGTATTGTGTGTCTCTTTGGATTGAATACGCTTCATGTGTGTTCTCATATAACTGTGGATTGATCAATAAAGTAATAAAGTAGTATACATAAATAAGAAAGTAAAATCAATGAAATGATATCTAGAGATTTGAAAAGTTAATGCATTTTCTATAAATTGAAGAAACAAAGTAGTCATCTTGAGCATTGAAATGAATTAGATGTTATGCATTGAAAGTATGTATGATCTGTGTTATGCTGAGAGTAATTAGATACTAAATTCAAAAAAATTGAGAAAGAATGTATATCACTAATTACGGGAATTAAAGTTCTGAGTTTTATATAAATTAATTGCTACATAAATGAAGATGTTTTGAGATAGAATTATGGAGTTCTTTTAATAAAGATGAGTTGGTTTGACATAGTTGGTTTTGACAGGATGGTTTTGACATAATTGTTTTGAAAGAATGTGTTCTTGATCAAGTTTATATTTGATATAGGTTGGGTTTGAAAAAGGTAACATGTTTTATCTTGAAAGTTTGTGAAACAGGTTGGTGCTTGTGCTACAGAGATGAAGGCCGGAGGAGATAGAGAAGACATTAAGTCTTTAATACAAGTTGGTTCTTGTACAATACGAACTAGAAGCTTCCTTTTAGTATGTTATTAAGAAACAAATAAATCTTCCTCATTTGAGTTATTTACTCAAATAAATTGATGTATAAAGAAGTTGATTCTTTCCCTACATATAAATAAATAGTTTTTTCCCTTTATGGGTTTCCTCATGAACAATTCTGTCTCTCAGTGTTATGGATTGATTAATTGTTTTGTATTATTTTTAGAGGAGTTAAAAAGTAAATTCTAGTAACTAACTGATTCACCCCCCCACTCCTCTTAGTTATTTCCTTGTCCTACATAACCAACTTGGTCAACTAAGGATATGGTTGTCTAGTTGACTAGGTAGAATACGGATATGGTCAACTTGACGTAAGGGTTGACTGAGCATTGTGATTTGAGGAGGATGTTGCAATACAATTAAGGTCAATATAAATTGAGGATTCATTGAAGGCAAAATGAGTGGAATTTCGATTGATCAGTCATGTTTAAAATCAAATGGGTAGTCAAATGATGATTTATTGACTACACAATAGAGTGATTCATATTTAGTGGGCACCCTTTTTGCCGAGGTTTAGAATCCATTGGAAACTATTTTGATTCCTGATCCAAATGCATATGTGATTGAACAATATGTTGTAGTGGAAATCGAACAGATAATTGGAGAAACATGAAGATAATTGAATGCATCAAATGGTGTGACGTGTTGCAAATTATAAAAATACATCGACTAGAGAAGATCATAAAGTCTATTATCAACTATGCAGAGTAATCAATTGGAGTAGATGGTGAGGATTGCCGTCAAATTTGCATAGGGAATGACTAGAGAAGATGGTGAAGTCTATTGTCCACAATCCAAAAGGATTGACTAGATCAAAGAGTGAAGGATATAGATTATTCAGCAACATAATTCAAGTACTGGATTCGAGAGTTCTTGGTTATTATTATATTAGGCAATAGATTCCAAGGTAGAAACTTTTGTAAATGAATGTTTCATTAATGGAGTTGTTCTCACCTTAAATGCACATAAAATTGTAAGAATAACATAGGCATGCATACCCCTAGTAATTCATTGATAAAGTTGAGTTATATACCTAGGTAATATCAGGAGGCCATATTCCCAACAAAATCAAACTTTGGGGGNATTTGGATGTCTTCCCATGGTATTCATGTGATTGAAGTCTATAGGAGGGTATCCAAACTCCATTTTAAGAATGAGCACTTGTATGGAAATTGATTGTTGAGTATGTTGGTGGCATATATAGGCACAATCGACCATGCCTTAGATAGATTTGGCTAATGAGCATAGTGAATATATAGTCTATTGGTTTCTCCCTTGGTTGATAAGTTTCTAGGATAAATAATGGTGTCCATGATGGGTATGTTGTTATTGTTTTCTTTATTGATATATGTTTTATTTGTTTTAATAACATTTCTCTTTCCATGAAATATCAACAGTATCGACTCTCCATACACTTAATCACTTAGATTATTGTTTTAGAAAGATACAATGGGATTTTTCTAGTTGCTAACACATTCTTCAAGTATCTTATATTCATGATAATGAGGGTGTCTTAGGACATGGAGGAACTTCCAATTTATTTTTTCAAAATGTTGTGAATTTTGAGGGTCTACCATTGAGCATTATATCAGATAGAGAGACAATGTTCATATGGTGTCTTTGGATAGATTTGTTGAAGAATTTTGGTACTAAGATTATAATGTGCTTGAAATATTATTCATATATTTATGGGCATACATAATGCAGAAAAATCCATTTTAAAAATTACCTAGTTCATTTTGTTCATGAAGACCAATCAAATTGTCCAAACTTGGTGGATACATCCTAGTTCAACTACAACATAAAGAAGAGGTCTATGACATGATTACATCGACTTGAGTTGGGAAATGCATGGTAGTATTTGAATCCCCATATTTTTTCATGGGTATTATGGATTGAACCCATCAAATTTGGGGTTCCTTAGATGAGGGTAGGACAAATTGGAGATTACTTGTGTTTAGTTAATGAATGCAATAGAAAGGATTCACGATAGACAACTTAGCAATTTTAAAGTTGTGCAAAGAATTGTTAAATCCATAAAATGGAAATCCTAGTTCTTTCTTGTGGAAACTAAAAAGGATGTTCAAGGTATTTCAGAATATTGGAAAAATCAGTTAGATATTGGAGATATCAAAAAACATGACATCTCACCATCTAATGTTCCATATCAATAATTTGAAGCCTTGTAGGATTGAGGAAAGTGATCCTATCAAATGTGTACCATTGAGATCCATTGTGATGATTATAAACAAACTAGAGCTAGAAATGGACAAGGTACTTTCATGCAACAATGCACAATTTTCCAAGATCCTAAACAAAATGTACTTTGTCAATTGGAATAATAGACTTGAAGTGAAAAAAAAGAAATAAGTGAATCATTATAGTAGTACACTACAACAAATCCTGGAATTAGCATCCCTTTTTAGTGTAAATTGTTTTACATTGAGTGGTCAAACTAGCGGCTAAATGGGACACGTCATGGACAAAAATTAAAGTGTCTCAAAAATGTCTTTTTTGTTTCCTAGATAGCATCCTTTATGACATCCAAAATAATGTCTATTTTTTTCCTTCCAGAATAACATCCAACTTTGCTTCCTAAACAACGTCGAGGTTTTCTTCCTAGTGAGTGTTTGCTTTTGCTTCTTAAATGACATCCCCGTTAGTGCAATATTTTCATCCTTAGTAGAACCATGTTAGCATCCAAAGTAGAATCCAATATTGTATCCATTTTTGCTACCACTTTAGCATCCCATTTTGCACCATGTTTTACTTCCAAGTATGTGTCAATTTTCACTTCCAATTTTGCACCAAATTTTGCTTCCTTCTTGCATCATGTTTTGCTACCAAAATGACGCCAAATATGTCTTCTATTGTTGCACCATATTTTGCTTCCTATGTAGATCCATGTTTTTCATCCAAAGTAACGTCTTATTTTTCTACCATATCAACTCCATGTTTGGCTTCATCATTAGCGCCACGTGTTGCATCCTTTTTAACGCCTAGTTTCACATCTTATTTTTCTACCATATCAATGCCATGTTTGGCTTCATCATTAGTGCCACGTGTTGGATCCTCTTTAATGCCTAGTTTCACATCTCTCATTTTTTGGTCACTAATTTAGTCGTTTTTAGTAATTTTATATACGAATTTTGGTCATTTTGTTTGTTCACTTATCTCTCATTGTTTGGTCACTTATCTCTTATTTTTTGGTTAATAATTTAGTATTTTTAAGCTGATATTATAATATCATTAGGGCATGGAGGAATTGAACCACCAACCTCCTGCTTGTAAGGCAAGCACTCTTCCATTGAGCTAGCACCCTTTAAGACTTTGGGAACCTAACTTACAGAGTCCTCTATAATGGTAAAAAGGATCAATATACAAATTTGAATATCTAATGGTCAGAAAAGGATGATAGATTTTGTAATTTCATAGTATATAATCAAGTAAGTTATGAAATCCATAAAACTTTTCTAGGAATTTTGAACAAAATGCAGGAAATTGGCTTAATGGGATTGTAAAAATCACTATTCCCTAGAAACCACAAGTGTACCACTATATGATACCTATCAACAAAAATTATCTTAGTGTAGATGCCAAGGATATAATAGATAAGAATGATCATCCTAGAGCCATGTATAAGTGGAGAAATAAGGAGAATAAAAAGAGGATGATCAACTCAAGAGTTGGTGCTTCACATGGATCCTATCCACCATGGGATGAGCAAAGTTCCTTCTTCCATCAAGCTAATGAGTATCCAAAAGGAAAAATGGTTAGGATATATTCTGATGCCAATTCATAATGTTTATTTGCTTCTCACGGTGATGTTGCAGTGCTTGCACTGGGAGATCTACATGATCCCCAACAACATTGGATATAAGCATATTCATGGGGCCATAGAATATAGGATGAGGGTATAGTTTTATCTTTTTCTTTGGAAAATCATGCATGATTTGAAACACTGTGAGAAGGAATAGAATCATATATACTTAACAAACTACAATCATGACAAGGCATGGTACTCTACTATATAGTCATTGTGCAAATGTTGGAAATGGGTATATCTTCCTGCGGAATATGAACAACATCCATTTAAATATGAATGTAAAAACTCCCATGTCATAGAAATAATAGATGGAAATTATCTTACTATTTCTAACATAAAGAAACAAAGAATCCAGAAATGGAAGCTCTAGCGAGATACAGATGAATGTGTACGAACATGTCACTTTCAGGAATAGTCCTTTCACTAAGGTGATGAGGCCTTAGGGGAGAGAAGTTTGGGGATGGTGTATGAAAACGTTGATCATAAGAGTAACATTGGATGAATTGATGAACTCTTCTCACATGTAGAAGGATATGACATTCCATAGGAATATCAATAGCTTTAAGTTATTCACTCCAAGGAAGAAATAAATTGTTGAGAGAATTGGAAAACCTTTCTTTTGACCTCAACAATATGAAACTTTCTATATATAATGTGGTTAAGGATTCAATTCTTATTGACAACTGGAACATGTTCAAAAATATAGGATGGTTTAGATAACCTAGTAAGAGGACTTGCCAAGTCTACCAACCCACTATAGGAATAGGTTGGTCCAACCTAGACCAGATCGATTTGAGTCTTGTTTTGGTTGACCCAACAAACAAACCAAATTCTCAATATTATAACATAAATCATATAATATTTATAACTTATAACATTATCCTCAAATGATCAACCATAAAAAATTTTGTAGGAGCTTGGAAAAAGAGGGAGGTACCATAACATTGTCATGAAATGATCAACCTAGTATAGGAGGTTTTAATATAGGAAAGGAAGGGAGCACCTTGGGAGCATTTTGGGAGCGATATTTGGCCATGGAACTGAGGGGGTGGGGGGAAATCCCATGCAACATAGATCTTAATTCAATATTAGATTTAATATTGACCATTGATATTAGGGATTTGGACCAACTCAAAATTATAAAATGGAAGCAAAAAATAGATAAGACACATTAATTATTCATGAGTTTTTGTGAGTAAGAGAAGATCATAGAATGAAATTTTATTGTCATCCACTGATGAGGAGAAAAGAGTAGCAGAGAGAAGCGAAAAAGGAGAATCCACCTAGAAAGGAAGCCATACCAGCAGATTCGTATAGCGGGGAGTTTGTATGATTCTGTACAACCTATGGACAACAACAGCAGGCTGCATATGTGGGTTTAAACAGGTCACACAGAAGGTTATGATGAATTTCCATACATCTATACAGACCATACAGACCATAAGGATCTGCCAGAGAGGTAAATTCAGGCATATTTCCCAGCTCTATAAATTTACGAGGTTTGCAATCTGACTTTAATCTTTCAGTGAGCCATTTTCCTAAGTCCAAAATATCTTGGAAGTTCTGAAGTTAATTGAATGATGAACTGATTTGAAGAGCAGAAAAAAGCTATGTTTTTGTTTGGATATGTTTTCTTAGTTTTTGTTTTCGCTGCAAATATCAATTAAATTATTCAAGGTAGAGTAAATCTCACATTTGAAACATTTACCTAGGTACTGGTTTAAAGAATTTAAAAATTCACCCTAAACAAGCTCAAGTCAGCCCCAAATTGAATTTCCAATGAATATCAGGTTCAAAAGGATTAGATTGATTCTCCAAAGGCTTCATTACTTTTCTTGTGCATTCTCTAAATATCAACAAATATTCCTAGGGCCAATTGTTTGTTAATTTTTAACAATGGCCCCACATTGGGAAAACAATACCCTGTGGAATGCCAAGATCCTTAGACATCTATATTAACATTTTCCAAACCACACTTGTAGTTGGACCAAGTTTCGGCAGCATTAAAAATATCACACTATATCATTAAACATGGACATACTTAGTAAAAAAAATATACACATATAACTACTGAAAAACTCAAATTATTACCAAACCGTGCCAAAAACCAACTACCTCCTAACACTAAATAAATGAATTTATTCACAAACAAACATACCCTACCCTAACTTATGCAAGAGACAGAAGGTAGGTGAAATCACATTTCCATTGTAACCATCAAAAATTTGCCTTGGAAGCACACGATCTTCCACCGAGTTCCAGGATGAATTAGCCAAAGTGAGGGCGTTGTTAGCTATATTTGGAAATGGAATAGCATTTCAAACCTTCTATATTAGAAACGATATACAAACTCAAACCTTTCACCTTTGAAATAAAGGCAGGCACCTGATCCTTCCAAAAATATGCACTCCTGCATATAGACTACACTGAAGCTTCATTGAGATCACTAAGGGTTGGAAGTGCATCTTCCATGTCGCTGAAGTATTGTTTGTGTGAAGAAGTGAGACTATACAATACTATAAGATGCATCTCTAGGAAGGATTTGAAAATCTGTTATTTCTCTCCATGGTAATCAATGTTAACATACAACTCACCTGCTTGTATAATCTTAGTCATAACACATTGGTAAAAACTCCCATTTGTGGGAAGCTCTTTCAAATCAACAAAACATGGATTCATGCTTATGGTTGTACCAATATTTTCATCCCTATGTTATGGTTGATGCATCTGAGTATAATGCAAATACCTTAGGCACGGGTACAAAGAACAATAGGACAATGAGACAATGTAATTACCCTCATTCTATACATGTTTTAGAAGTTTGTGCTACTGCTGGTATCTTTCTTAATTTATTTTATTTTATCATATATTTAGTTTCGACACTTTCTAGGAATTTTGTTTCCACCCCCCATTGCAGTTATACTGATTGAATCATTTTAGCCCCATTGACCTAATTTTGGGGTCATTTGTTGGACATTATTAAAATTATCTTATCTTATCTTATCTTATATGGAGACAACCCACTTGAACAAGATCACAAAGACATACCTGCTCCAGTTTGTTTAGGCATAAGAAAAACTCATCTTTCAAATCAAGTAATCAGATACCAATTACCAGATGGCTCTCTTCAGCCACAAATGATGGAATACTTTTAACTCATATTTCCCATGCCCCTCCTAGGCTTAGCTTGTCGGATCTCCTTAGTGCAAGAAAATCTCGAGAGGACATTATCAAGCATCTCTTTGGTACTTTCGCAGTTACTGATGATGGAAAGGATGTTCTCTTTCACCTCTACATCTACTTCTACCTCAAGTACAATGCAGTGTCTTTCTTTCTGCTAGGGTCTACCTTCTTGGTATATCCCTTCATTCTCATGACTCTATTTTCTTCCTTTCAATCGCTTTTCTTCGCTAATTAGGAATAGACGTGGAAGTACAACAATACTGTTATGGATTTTATTCTTTACTTGCATTGATGTATTCTTGGTCACTCGTGGACATTATTGCAATTAGCTTATCTTATCTTTATTTTGTAAGGTGCCTTTCCTATATCAAGAATTATCTTCTAAATGACAATAGCTCTTTCTGCAATATGTAGTCCATGATGTGAAAACCCCAATTATAGACCTCTTCATATCTATGGAATGTTTTTTTGCGGCATATCTAAGAGAATGTGTATCTTCAAGGAACTTAATCATATTTTTTCTTACCATACATAAGCCCATAGAGGGATTTTGGACAAGAAAATTCAAGACTTGAATTATTTAATGCATATATTAAGTACTCGTGAAGATGTTTCGAGGTCATAGTTCTTCCTTTTACTCATAGGGATTTCTTGAGAAAAAAACATTACTATTTTGACAATATTCCTTTCTCAAATTGATTCATCCATATAAAGAGATTGATATCCAAATGAGAGAGGACAAGGAAATAAAAATTCATGAATAAATACAGGATATTAGATTATAATGGGTAGCATATGTACACCTCCATAAAATTAAAGCATTCAAATTGTTGCACAGAGGAGGGCTTCTTGTCCCACAAACAAGAACAAGAGGGTCTCATATATGAATCTGGCGTCTAGCTGGCCATGACATTAAAATTAGCTTATGATTATTACGAAGGTCAAATATTATACACTATTAGCAGTTATTTTTGGAAAACAAACTATCTACTTGAAATGATAAATACATACATAGTGAGAGAGAGAACCTGTCTAGTCTGTTCATTCTAGCTAAGAGTAAAATCTTTGGTATAGGACATGAGAGAAACATTTTAGATAAACCTTCATACCTAAAACAAAACAAAAATATATATTTCAACCACTTCAAAAAATGAGTAGGTTAAAACCTAATAACTTCATTTTATTGAAAAAAATCTTCATAAATAAATGTTTGACAAATAAGCCACATTATTGTCTCTGTATATCAGAAAATATTCCTGGGGCAGATTGATTGTTAGGTTTTAACAATGGCCCCACATGGGCACAACAATCCCATGTGGAATGCCATGATCCTCAAACATATGTGGTAACATTTTATAAACCACACTTGTATTTGAATCAGGTTCTGGCAGAATTACAAATATCACACTATAACATTAAACTTGGACATACTTAGTAAAAAAAAAAACACATATAACTACAAAAAACTCAAATTATTACCAAACCATGCCAAAAATCAACTTCTTGCTAATGTTAAATAAATGAACTTATTCACAAACACACATACCCTACCCTAATATATGCAAGAGACAGAGGGTTAGGCGAAATCACATTTCCAGTGTAACCATCCAGTCATTTCCTTGGAAGCACAAGATCTTCCACTCAGTTCTAGGATGAATTATCCAAAGTGAGGGTGTTGTTGGCTATATATGGAAATGGGATAGCACTTCAAATTCTATATCTGAAAGAAGATGCAAACTCAAACCCTGCACCTTTGAAATAAAGGCAGACACCTAATCCTTCCAAAAATATGCACTCCCGCATATAGACTACACTGAAGCTTCATTGAGATCACTTAGGGTTGGGAGTGCATCTTCCATGCCGCTGAAGTATTCTTTGTGTGAAGAAGTGGAGCTATACACTACTATGAGATGTAGCTCTAGGAAGGATTTGAAACTTTGTTGTTTCTCTCCATGGTAATCAATGTTAACAAACAACTCAGCTACATGCAGAAGCTTAGTTATAGCATGTTGGAAAAATATCCCAATTTTAGGAAGCTCTTTCAAATCAACAAAGCAAGGATGCATGCTTATGGCTGTACAAATATTTTCATCCCTATATTATGGTTGAAGCATCTCAATATAATGAAAATAACTCAGCAAGGGTACATAGAACAATAGGATAGTGAGAGAGTGTGCTTCCCCTTGTTCTATACATGTTTTAGAAGGTTGTGCTACTGCTGGTATCTTTCCTACTTTATTTTATTTTATCATAGATTTAGTTCCAACAATTTCTAGGAGTTGCATTTGCACTCCCCATTGCACTTATAGTGATTGAAACATTTTAGTCCCGTTTACCTAATTTTTTGGTCATTTGTTGGACATTATTAAAATTATCTTATCTTATATTATATGGAGGCAACACACTTGCACAAGATCACAAAGACATAATTGCTCCAGTTTGTTTAGGAACAAGAAAAACTCATCTTTCAGATCAAGTAATCAGATACCAATTACCTTATGGCTCTCTTCAGTGACAGATGCTAGAATACTTTCAACTGGTATTTCCCAGACCCCTCCTAGGCTTACCTTGTTGGGTATCCTCAGTGCAATAAAATCCACATAGGACATTATCAAGCATCTCTTTGGTACTTTCACAGTTATTGATTATGGAAAGGATGTTCTCTTTCACCTCTACATCTACTTCTACCTTATGTACAATGCAATGTATTTCTCTCTACTAGGGTCTACCTTTTTGGTATATCCCTTCATTCTCATGACTTTATTTTCTTCCTTTGAATATCTTTTCTTCGATACTTAGGAATAGATGTGGCAGTCCCACAATAATGTTATGGATTTTATTCTTTAATTGCATTGACATATTCTTGGTTACTCATGGACATCAATAATATTATATTATCTTATATTGCTTTCATAAGGTGCCTTGCCTATATGAGGAATTCTCTTCTAAATGACCACATCTCTTCCTACAACATGTAGTCCATGATGTGAAAACCCCAATGACAGACCTCTTCATATCTACAAAATGGGTTTTTGTGGCATATCTAAGAGAATGTGTATCTTTAGGGAACTTAATCATATTTTTTCTTACCATCCATAATCCCATAGAGGGATTCTGGACAAGAAAATTCAAGCTATTGAATGATTTGATGCATATATTAAGTACCTGTGAAGATGTTTCGAGGTCATAGTTATTCCTTTTACTCATAGGGATTTCTTGAGAAAACAACATTACTATTTTGACAATATTCCTTTCTCAAATTGATCCATCCATCCAAAGATATTGAGATCCAAATGAGTGAGGACAAGGAAATAAACTTTCATGAATAAATACAGGACATTATATTATGATGGGTAGGGTATGTACACCTCCATAGACTTAAGACAGCCAAATTGTTGCACAGAGGAGGTTCCATTTTCCCAAAAACACGAACAAGAGGGTCTCATACATGAATCTAGTGTCTAGCTAGTTGTGACCTTAAAATTAGATTATGATTATTATGAAGGCCAACTATTATACACTATTAGCGGTTATTTCTATTATTTCTAGAAACCACACTATCGACCCGAAATGAGAAATACATATAGGGTGAGAGAGAGAACCTATCTAGTCTATCCATTCCTACTAAGAGTAAAAGCTTCGGTACAAGACATGAGAGAAACATTTTAGATAAACCTTCATACATGAAACAAAACAAAAATATCTATTTCAACCACTTCAAAAAGTAAGCAGGTCAAAACCTAATAACTTCATTTTCTTGAAACAAATCTTCATAAATAAATGTTTGACAAATAAGCTACATTACTGTCTCTGGAAATATTCAATCCTTTGCTCAAACTAGTAATGTGTTCATTCTGTATATATGTTTTCTTATGTTGGCATATTATGGGAGTCCCACTCTTTTCTAGTTTTTCCATTAATGTTCACAACATAGGATTTTGTACATTTATCCCACTTTTATTTGTTGATGTATTTGTAACTTCGGAATGTATTCACTTGTATATCTTATGTATTGTACCCTGATGTTTATTCCAGGAAGTATCTGTAATGTATTTGAGTCATGTCATTCCCTAATTTTCCTATTGGGAGATTCAATAATCTAAACAAGTCATGTAAAGTCATTGTGGCTAACCCTCCTATTCATCAAGGGTTAAAGTCCCCATAGTTGTGGGGCACTAGGGTTATTAGACTCTACTAGAGATGTCAGCCCTAGTAAGTAATTGTTAAGTTGAGCCGACATGTTAAAGTGGACATTAAGTGAATGAAAGAACATAAATAGAGAGTGACCCACTCTATTTATCACACACATTCACTCACTGGGGCACATGAGTGAGAGAGAAGAAGCTGGGATCAAAGAGAGAGACTACTGCTGTTAGGAGATCATATTTATGTTTTCGGGTTTTAATTTTGGTGTTGATTCTATCTCTGAGGAAGTTTTGTGGTTTTATCCTTTATGGTTTCCTCGAGGAAAATTCTTTGTGTCTCTTGTCTCTTATGTTTATTGTTGTGCATGTTATTCTCTCAGATAAGATCCTAAGATCATAATGCTAGCCTAAATGATAAAAATATAACATGGTATTAGAGCTATTAACCTGAGAACAAGACAATGTGTAGCTGCAGAATCTAGGGATTCTTACATTTTGGGTCTCTCTCCACAATCCATCACCAAAAGCATTTTAGGCTGAATATCCATTGAAGGGCGCATCTTTCTGTCGAAGCGGAATTCGATTCCAGACATTTTCAGTTTTTGGTGTAGGAAATTAGGGCTTCTTACAAAAGAGGAATTTTTGAGTGAGCTTGGAATAGGATTTCTCTCCTTATCAAAATTATATTTTAGAGACCTGGTTCGATATTTTTGGTTGGTTATAACTCCGTGAAATTCAAACCCTAGTTTGACCCCGGGCTAGAAAACCCTAAAAATACTAAAACTGATACGTTTTTGTAAATTTGCTATATCTTGGGATTGGAGAAGGCTCAGAAGCTAAAAATTTAATAGGATGTAGATACAATCCTGATTTACACTTGTCCAAATTTTAGTTTCAGATTCACTATATTCTAGGAGATATGAACCCTCCAAGTTAGGGTTCCAGCCTCTCCCATAATTCATCCCCAAACATGACACCTGGGAAGGTTTGCTATATCTCAGGCTATAAAGATCCAAATGAAATTTATGAAGATGTTATATAAAGGGCACAAATGGTATGTTATTTGTTCCATGTTTTAGACCCAGAAGATAAAATACTGACACGTGGAAGTCCGTACAACTTCACTATGCTAAACAGTCCTGAAACAGGTCAACTTGGTAAAACGCTCATAAGTCCCAATTGGTGAAACCAATTCTGATGAAACCTATGGTTTTGGAATAGGGACAGGAGGGGCTACCACAATGAAAAGTTTTAGACATAGAGGAATGGTAATTTTGGAGATACCATAGAAATAGTATCAGGAATTTTTGCAGAAGAAATTGGAAAACTAGGGCTTCCTGTTTCGGGAGTTTCTCTCCACTATTATCAAAAAATGAGTACATTGGACAGCTCACCTTGAAGAGGTCTATCTTTGTATCAAATTAGATCTGAAATATTCCAAGTTTTTAAAATTAGGGTTTCTCTGACAAACCCTAGATCAACTAGCTCTGGAACCAGGACGGACAACTCAAATCGGTAAGATCTAATCTTTTGCTATTTTTATTTGCGGTTCTCATTTCAAAGTGATCTATCACATCAGCTCAATGATAGTCTTGGTGAAGTTGGCAACTTCCAAGCATGGAAGTATATGATCTCTCTGAAGAAAATGAATTGGACACCTACATGAGTAGATAGGTTCCAGTTCCAGAGGGAGATGAGGCTAAAAGCCTTACATAAGAAGAACTTGGTCAAGGACAAGAAGATCAGTGTTGATTCACTCATGGATCACCTTGTACCACAAGTGTCTTCCCTAAAGACACCGAAGATGTTTGATTCCTTGACCAAGTTATTTGAAGGGAAGAACATAAATCAGAATATGACTTTGAGAAAACAATTGGAGAATGTGAAGATCCAGAATGCAGATACCATACAGTCATACTTTACGAGGGCCTCTCAAATCAAGGAACAACTTGTAGTAGTAGAAGAATAAGTGGAGAATGCAAAATTAGTGATAGCCACCTTGAAAATCCTCCCAGGATCATGGGATTCATTCATGCGAGGAATGTGTGCCAGAAGGAAGTGATTGCTTTCAGCGAACTCTGGGAAGAGCACACACTAGAAGAAACTCGACTCATAATAAGAGAAAATAATATGGGAAGATCAAGCTCTCACCATCCAAAGAATATCCCTCAAGTGATGAGGAATATGAAGAACTCAACTCTTGAAGAACCTCTTATCCATCTTAGAATTTGAATAAGAAATGATGCTATTATCAATGAAGAAGATGATGAAGCTGAAGGCTCAAGAAGGAGTCTACCCATGAAACAAATAAAGATATGTATTCAATTGTCGTTTCATGATATTTTTTTGTTATGCATTTGTTTATGTTCAGTTGATGTATTATGCATGATAGAATGTTTGCATTAATGATAGTATACTACTAATATGCATGTGATGGGTAAGCTCATGGTGCTATACAACTCTCCATTGCTACTTATCTAGAATGAAACCTCTTTGCTGACATATTGGATTAGTGCACAATCTCAATGTTGTCCTGGTGGAGATGGAAGGCATCTAGAAAAGTTTCCATGAGATATGGATGAATGTTGTATTGGATAAAATAGTTGCATGATCATATATTTATGCATAAGAATTTTCCATTATGAATATGCCTTATGAAATGTTTATAACCATAAAACTAATTCATTTGACTTGCAGGAAAGATCGCGTACATAATAACCTAGAAGAAAAGAAGGACGAGATTTGTTCCGAAGAACAAGTGATGCTAGGTAAAGAATAATATGATGAATGCAGTGACATCATTGATGCAGAAGCTTCCATCTATGAAGAAGTAACCAAGAAGAAAGGGAATACCAGTTCAAGAAGAATGATGTCTAGGATGCAGTAACGACACATGAAGGGAATTTCATAGTTCCATCATGCAGTAGATGGAAACATCATGGGATACAAGGCAAGATTCGTAGCACGAGGATTCTCATGAAAAGAGTGCATAGAGTACGAAAGACAGAGGGATTATGATGCTTCACTTCAGAGGGAGTGACTACAAAATATCCTGAGGTTCGACATGGTACGATAGGATGGATAGCTTACTGGTGACTCTAGGCTTTATTAAGAGTAAAGAAGATTCCAACCTTTTCCTTGTTAAATTTTCATATGCTAAGCTATAACATCAGTATTTCATTTCATTTTTCATAACAAAAGCGTATAAACAGGATCATTGAAAGAAACAATATCACAAGAACAACACAGATTTATCCTGGGAAAACCCTAAAGGGAAAAACCTAGCAAAATATTCCTCAATATAGATGCCCAAAAAGGTAAAAGATAAAACCAACAAGGAGATCAAAGCCTGATCCTCCTCCTTCTCCTGCTACTCTTCTCTTCTCGACTAATGTGCTACACAAGTGAGAGTGTGTGTTCCAAATGAGGAGCACCACACCTCTATTTATATTCATCTGTTCACTTTAATTAACTCATCTGACATGTAGGCTCGAGTTAATCATGTAGACTCGAGTTACACATGTAGCCTCAAGTAACCACACTGGGGTGCTAATGACCCACCTTTACAATTAGAGGGGACTACCTCATGACTCTTATTAGTTCCTCTGATTAGAAGCATCAGGGTACAAATTAATACAAGTGGTTCTCCCGATAGGACCCTCAGGGACCACAAAAGATACATATAGAATATTCTTCAAAGTTACAATATTTCAACACTACCCCTTAACGAGAAGGTTATTCTACAACAACATCAACAACAACAATAATAGGAGAGAGAGAGATAGGACATCATCAACATCATCAGGGTAACACATCTATAAGTCATTGGAAGTTTTTCAACATCATATAGTCTTCATCTTCAATTTTCAACAACAAGAACTCTTTGATCATCATCAACATCTTTTGAACTTTTGATCAGCAACATCTTCAATACTTTGACCTTTCTATCAGCAACACCTTCAACAACATCTTCAGCAACATCTTCAGCACTTTGACCTTTTGATTAGCAACATCTTCAGCACTTTGATCTTTCGATCAGCAACAACTTATTCAGGATTTTTTTCTTTGGATCAACAACATCATTGTTATCAACACCATCATCATATTTCAATTCTCAAACAGCATCATCATCATCATATTCTGATCTTTTTATCAGTATGTTGTCATCATCACATACTGATCATTTGATCAGTATGTCATCATCATCATACTCTAATATTTTGATCAGTACATCATCATCATCATACTCTGATTAGTACATCATCATCATCATACTCTGATCTTTCGATCAGTACATCATCATCATGCTCTGATCTTTTTGATCAGTACATCATCATCATCATGCTCTGATCTTTCGATTAGTACATCGTAATCATCGTCATACTCTGATCTTTTGATCAGTACATCATCATCATCATACACTGATCTTTCGATCAGTACGTCATCATCATCATAAAAACATCATCATCATGAAAACATCATTATCATCAAGACATCAACATCATCAAAACATCAACATGATCCTTCCTTTTGAAATTACAGGATTTTGTTCATTACAAAGTTATCAATGATCCTTCCTTTCAGAATTCCAGGATTTAGGTCTTTACGGAGTTACTAACGATCCTTCCTTTTGGAATTATGGGATCAACACATTTGTGGAACTCTGACAATCCTTCCTATTGGAATTATTGGATCAACACATCTGTGGAACTTAGACAATCCTTCCTATTGGAATTAAGGGACCAAGTCAATGATCCTTCCTTTTGGAATTATAGGATTTCAATCCTTACGGAGTTACTATCTATCCTTCCTTTTGGAATTACAAGATCAACACATATGTGGAACTCAAACAATCCTTCCTCTAGGAATTATGGGATCAACACATGTTCTCGAGTACCAAAGTCATCGGATCCATTTTGAACTGAAGTTCAAGGATGATACAATCCTACCACATTCATGGGGACCGAGATCTCTGGATACATTTTGAACCGAGGTTCAGGGATGATGCAATCCCACCACTTTCACGGGGGCCAAGACCTCCGGATACATTTTGAAAAGAGGTTTAGGGATGATGCAATCCACCAATTTCATGGGGGCCGAGACCTCCAGATACATTTTGAACTGAGGTTCAGGGATGATGCAATCCACCACTTTCACGGGGGCTGAGAACTTCAGATACATTTTGAACCGAGGTTTAGGGATGATGCAATCCACCACTTTCACGGGGGCCGAAACCTCCAGATACATTTTGAACTGAAGTTCAGGGATGATGCAATCCTACCACATTCACGGGGGCCGAGACCTCCAAATACATTTTGAACCGAAGTTCAGGGATGATGCAATTCCACCACATTCATGAGGGCCAAGACCTCCAGATACATTTTGAACTGAAGTTCAAGGATGATGCAATCCCACCACATTCACGAATACCAAAGTCACTGGATCTATTTTGGACAGATGTCCCAGGATGATACAATCCCTCTTCATTCTCGAGGACCGAGGTCACTGGAACACTTTTGGACAAATGTCCTGGGATGATACAATCCCTCTTCATTCTTGAGGACCGAGGTCACCAGATCACTTTAGGGAAGATGCCTAGGGATGATACAATCCCACTGCAACATCACTACTCCCCCTTTCGAGGAAGGTTCTTTTGAAACACACCAATCCTGTCTCAAAAGTGTTCAAACTTTACTTGAGATAGAGGCTTCGTTATCACATCAGCAACCTGTTCTTCAGTACTCACATATTGGAGTTTTATGGCTCCCATCTGTATCATATCTCAAATGTAGAAATACATGATTTCTATGTGCTTCGATCTATCGCGGAATACTGGGTTCTTTGTCATCTTTATACAACTTTGATTGTCACATAGAGTCACGGCAGTATCCAACTCTAGATTTAATAATCTTGACATTAGCTTCCGAAGCCATATGGCTTCACAACTAGCAAAATAGGATGCTATGTATTCTGCTTCAGCTGTGCTTAGAGCAACACTAGACTACTTTCTACTAAACCATGAAATCATAGCAGATCCCAGACTATAACATCCACCTGATGTGCTTTTTCTATCTGAGATACTTCCATCCCAATCTACATCTGTATATCCATACAATCTGTAATCATAGCTATTATCATAGAATAGACCAAATTCTAAAGTCCCTTTCAGGTACCTCATCACATGTTTTGCAGCTACCAGGTGAACCCATCTTGGTTGAACAAGATATTGACTCAAGGTGTTCACCGCAAAACAAATGTATGGTCTGGTATTTGTTAAGTACATTAATGACCCAATGATCTGTCTATATTGAGTCATGTCCACTAACTTTGATGAGTCATCATCCTACAACTTTAGGTTTGAGTCCATGGGAGTGGTCATGGCTTTGAATTCTAACATATTGAATCTTTTCAATATCTCTACTGCATACTTTCCTTGGTTGAGAAATATTCCTTCTGAATTTTTCCACACTTCTAGACCTAGGAAGTAATGCATTAAGCCAAGGTCCTTCATCTCAATTTTTTTTTCCAGTTTCTTCTTGCTTTCCACAATATGTTTCTTATTGCCTGTCAAGAATAGGTCATCCACATATAGTAATAGAATGACAAGTTCATCTTCTACAATCTTGAGATAAAGGTTAGTATCAGCTTTACTCTTGGTAAAGCCCATGCTTGTCAAGAAACCATCTATCCTTTCATACCAAGCTTGAGGATCTTGTTTAAGGCCATATAAGGCTTTCTTCAACTTGCATACATGAGTAAGTCTATCTTCAACTTCAAATCCTTGAGGTTGTTCTATATATACTTCTTCTTCGATCACACCATTCAGAAAAGATGTTTTCACATCCATCTGGTGAAGGTCCCACTTCATCATGGATACAAGTGCCATGATCATTCTAATCGAAGTATACCGTGCTACTGGGGCAAATGTATCTTCATAATCGATTCCCTCTTTCTGAGAGAAACCTCTGGCCACAAATCTTGCTTTATACTTCTCGATACTTCCGTCAGCTGCATGCTTTATTTTGTATATCCACTTGGAGGATACTATACTCTTTCCTTTTGGTTTGGGAACTACATCCCATACATCATTCTTCATTATTGACTAATATTCTTCAGTCATTTCCTCTTCCCATTCTTTCTTCTGTACTGCTTCTTTGTAGTTTGTTGGTTCTTGATCTACAAGATCACACATCAAGGCTACATAGTTGGAAAAGATATTAGGTTTCTTTCTTTCCCTTGTGAGCCTTCAGGTGCTCCATATCTTTCTGCTTCTTGCATAATTTCTCTTGTCCAATAAGGCTTTCTTTTTCTTGAAATATCCATCATAGGAGGTTCTTGAGGTTTTTCCATGTCATGTTCTTCAAGAGTTTCATCTTCAGGGAGACATGTAGTTTCTTTGTTTATGGGAGGTGTCTCTTCTTCATATATTTCTTCATGTTGGCACTTCCTGGATCTCTTGAGGGCTACCTCTTCATCGAATGTCACATCTCGACTGATTTCCATGTGATGGAATCCAAGAATGTAAATTCTAAATGCTTTGGATACTTCACAATATCCAACAAATATCCCCTTCTTTCCGGAAGGATCTAACTTAGTTCTCTTCTCTTTTGGTACATGAATATATACTGGACAGCCAAATATGTCGAGGTGACTCACTTCAGGCTTCTTTCCTGTGAATATCTCTTCTGGAGTTTTGAACCCAAGAGAATTGTGAGATATTCTATTATGTACATACATAGCAGTTCTTGCTGCTTCTGCCCATATATGCAATTGAAGATCTTGATCATATATCATAGTCTTCACTGCCTCCATGATGGTTCTGTTCTTTCTTTCTGCAACACCATTCTGTTGAGGATTGTAGGGAGTAGTTAGTTCCCTCTTGATTCCGGAAGCCTTGCAAAAAGCTTCAAATTCTTTTGAGGTGTACTCTCCACCATTGGCTGAACAGAGTGTCTTTATTTTCTTGTCTGAAATATTCTCTATCAAATCTTTGAACTCCTTGAATTTCTCAAATACTTCGCTCTTTTCTTTCAAGAAATATATCCAGGTCTTTCTTGAAAAGTCATCAATAAACGTGATATAATATTCAAAGCCACTTAAGGATATGGTAGACATTGGACCACATACATCTGAATGAATCAATTCCAATGTACCTTTAGTTTTTGTTTCACTCTTTGGAAATGGATTCTTGATGTTCTTTCCCTTTGCACATCCTTTGCAAATGCCTTCATGCTTGATCTTCATGTCTGGTAATCCCGTCACTAGCTTGTTCACATGAGGTAAATATTTGTAGTTAATATGGGTAAGCCTCCTATGCTACAATTCACTAGGGTTAGTAAACTCATGCACAAAGGCTGTTTCTGAATGCCCTTTGAGTTTATACAAGCCTCCTTCTTCTTCACCAATGATGATTGCATCTTCAATTTTATTTCCTTTGGGCCACATGAGTACTTGGCCATCTATGAAAGCAACTCCAAATCCTTTCTTATCTAAGGCTGAGATAGAAATTAAATTCTTCTTTAGACCAGGTACATATAAAACATCTTTCATCTTCAGAGGATTACCTGAATCGAGTTTGTAGCTTGCTTCACCAACTCCTTTGATCGGATATTGATAGTCATCTCCTAGGGATACTTTCTGAGGAGAGCTCCTTTATTTGAGTTTGGACAGAGTTTTCTTTTGTCCTGTCATGTTCTTTTAAGCACCACTATCAATCATCCAAGTGTCTTCTCCTGCTGTTATAGATCTAGAGAGTGTAGAGAATAGTACATACTCTTCTGCATCCTCTTCTCTTGCTTGCTTTCTTTGAGGTCTTTCTTCTTCATCTTCTTCTTCTTCTTCATCCTCATCATCAGCTAGATGAGCATGATATCTTTTGTTGTTGTTGATCCTCTTCTTATATTCTTGCTTCTTCATAGGACAGTTCCTGGCAATGTGTCCTATGTTGTCACGATGGAAACATTGAAAACCAGAGTAGTCCTTACTTGCTAGACTGTCTCTAGATCTTTGGAATATTCTGGGAGGTTGATGCTCCTTATGGTTTCCTTTCTTGAATATGGGTTGAGCTCTTCTTCTTTTCTTGGTATGAGTGGCTAGTGCTTGATCATCCTCTTTGAGTAGAGCTTCCCTATTTGCCACTCTAGTCTCTTCTTGAATGCAGTCTTCCCATATCACATCAAACTCCATGCTTTCTTTCCTGGCACACATCATTTGAATGAATGATTCCCATGACCTAGTGAGACCATTGAGAGTAGTTATGACTAGTTCATCTTCATCAAGTTTGTCTCCAATAGCTTCTAGTTGTTCTTTGATCTGAGAAACCCTTGAGAAGTGATATTGAATGGATTCTCCATGGCTCATCTTGATACTCTTCAATTGAGCTCTTAGATTCATCTTTCTGTTAATGTTTCTTCCTTCAAACATTCTAGATAAGGCATAAAAAATTTCCTTTGGAGTCTTCTTAGATGACACTTGAGGGATCAAGCCTTGATAGAATCAATAATAATCCTTTGTGCCCTAATCATGTCTTTCCTGTGCTTTTCCTTGGCTTCAACTTCTTCTGGTTATAGAGCTTCTTCTTTGACATATGTGTCGAGATCATTCTCTTGGAGAATGAGACCCATCCTATATTTCCATGCTAGGAAATTCTCTATGAAATTTTGTGGAATGAGAAATTGACCTTACCAGAAGATGTGCTTGAGAGAGGTGAGTTGACTGGTGTAATTTGATTCTAGAGAATTCATCTCTTCGCCTTTCAAATCAGACTTGCAAGATTCAACTTCTGCAGCTTTCTGGTTCAGGAGTTTTCTGGTGTAGCTGTCAAACTAGGGTTTGACATTTCTGGAGACTCACACATCCAAAAACCTTGATTCCAGGCTCAAAAGATGCACTCTAGGAGGGCACAACTTTCCATCCAAACAGTTTTCAAAAAATTGAAAATTTTCCTGAAACCCTAATTTCTTCCAGGGAGAGAGAGAGGGATATTTCTCCTTGTGAAGACTGTCCTGTTTAGGTTAGCTCTGATACCATGTTAAATTTTCATATGCTAAGCTATAACATCAGTATTTCATTTCATTTTTCATAACAAAAGCATATAAACAGGATCACTGAAAGAAACATTATCACAAGAACAACACAGATTTATCGTGGGAAAGCCCTAAAGGGAAAAACCCAGCAAAAGTTTCCTCAATATAGATGCCGAAAAAGGTAAAAGATAAAACCAACAAGGAGATCAAAGCCTGATCCTCCTCCTTCTCCTGCTACTCTTCTCTTCTCCACTAATGCGCTACACAAGTGAGAGTGTGTGTTCCAAATGAGGAGCACCACACCTCTATTTATATTCATCCGTTCACTTTAATTAACTCATCCGACATGTAGGCTCGACTTAATCATGTAGGATCGAGTTACACATGTAGGCTCAAGTAACCACACTGGGGTGCTAATGACCCACCTTTACAATTAGAGGGGACTACCTCATGACTCCTATTAGTTCTTCCGATTAGAAGCATCGGGTACAAAATAATACAAGTGGTTCTCCCAATAGGACCCTCGGGGACCACAAAAGATACATATAGAATATTCTTTGAAGTTACAATATTTCAACATTCCTCAAGGTTGAAGGTGGAAGACCAGTGATGCGCATGTTATATGTCGATGACTTGTTCCTAACAAAAGTTGCAAGAAGAAGACTTGCTGCCAAGTTTGAAATGAAGGACTTGGATATAATGCAATACTTTCTAGGCATGGAGGTGTGGCAGAATATCCTTGGGACAAGGGAGGTATGTAGTAGAGATCCTAAAGTGGTTCAGGATGATGGACTACAAGGCCATGACCAAACCTATGGAATCAAACTTGAAGCTACTGAGTATTGCTTCATCAGAATCGGTTGATGCCACAATGTATCGTCAGATGATTGGGTCCTTGATGTACCCAACGAATACGAGACCAGATATTTGCTTTGTTGTGAACACCTTGAGCCAATTATTGACAGATACGATAAATGTTCACTTGATTGCTGAAGAGCATATTCTGAGGTATCTGAAGGGTACAGTTGATTAGGGGCTCAAGTATGTGACAAATCAGAAGATTAACTTGGAAGGCTATGTTGATTCAGATTGGGCAGGAAGTGCCATCGATAAAAAGAGCACCTCAGGGTGTTGCTTCAGTATGGGATCATGTGTGATCTCTTGGTTTAATAGTAAACAATCTTTCCTAGCACTGAGTATAGTTGAAGTAAGGTATGTCATAGCTTGTTCAACTAGTTGTGAGGCAGTATGGATAAGGAAGCTACTATATGATTTATTTGATCTCCAATTCGATGCTACTTGTATATATTTTGACAACCATAGTTGTTTGAATTTGTCAAAGAACCCGGTGTTCCATGACTAGTTGAAGCATATTGAGATCAAATATCACTATATCAGGGATATGGTGCAGAGAGGAGTAGTGAAGCTCTATTATTTTGTGACAGACGAACAGATAGCTAATGTGTTGACAAAGCCATTGGCAAGAGTGATGTTTGAGTACTTCAAGGAGAAGCTTGGTGTTCTCCAGATGAAGGTTCCCTCCAAGGGGAAGTGATGAGTCCATGAGCCATTCTAACATGGTGAGAGGATTGGTTCCTTCCATGGTCATATGTAAAAGCTGAGCCATTCTATCATGATTAGAGGATTGGTTCCTCGCATGTCAGATATAAGTGCTGATCCCTTTTGAGGTGACTGTAGGATAGGTTCCTACATGATTAGATATAAGTGCTAAATGCCATTTTGTTAATGGAGGCACCTGGTCAGTTACCAGGAATACTCAGCCTAGAGTTGAGAGCCATTCTGACATGGTGAGAGGATTGGTTCCTTCCATGGTCAGATGTAAGGGTTGAGACATTATGTCATGGTGGGAGGATTGGTTCCTTCTATGTCAGATGTGAATGCTAATCCATTTTGAGGCATCTGTGGGATGTGTTCCCACATGATCAGATATAAGTGTTGATTTCCATTCTTTTAATGGAGGTACATAGTCCGTTACCAGGAATACTTAGTCTGGGACTGAGGGCCATTTTGATATGACTGTGGTATGTAGTCTCACATGATAAGATATAAATGTATGGCCATTCTGATGTGATTGAGGGATGTGTTCCCACTTGATCAGATATAAGGGCTGATGCCATTCTTTTGGAGAATGGAGGCACTTGGTCAGTTACTAGGAACCCTTTGTTTGGGATTGAGATCCATTCTGACATGGTGAGAGGATTGGTTCCTTCCATGGTCATATGTAGGGGCTAGGCCATTTTGACATGGGGGTAGGTTGGGCCCTCCCATGGTCAAATGTAAGGTCTTATTCCATTCTCTGGGAGAATGGAGGCACCTGGTCAGTTACCAGGAACCATCAGTCTGGTACTGAGATCCATTCTGACATGGTGAGAGGATTGGTTCCTTCAATGGTCAGATGTAAGGGCTGGGCCATTCTAAAATGGGGGCAGGCTGGGCCCTCCCATGGTTAGATGTAAGGGCCAGGCCATTCTGACATGATGGTGGATGTGTTCCTCTCATGGTCAGATGTGAGTGCTGGGCATGCCTTTCTGACGAGATGAGGTCAGATTTAAGTGCTTGGAAATCCATTCTGACTTAGGGTCAGATATAAGAACTGAAGAAGACCTACATGGAGGCTAGGCCTACAACCAACATGAAAAATGGCTGGCTCTATAGAACTTCCTGTGACGAGAAGAATCAAGAGATAGCACCAGTGATGATCCAAATTGAGTGATGATCTAGATCCAAGTGATGATGATCCAACAGTGATGATCTAGATCGAGTGATGATCTAAACCTAGTGATGATGATCCAATAATGATGATCTAGATCCAGTGATGATCTAGATCCAATGATGATGATCTAGCAGTGATGATGATCTAGCATTGATGATCCAGATCGAGTGATGATCCAGATCCAGATGAAGATAACTTGAAGATGAAGATGAATTGATGATGATCCAGATAATACAGAGAAGAAGACTTGTGCTGATAAATTTTATCGAGAGAATACCTTCCTAATTAAGAGGGAGTGTTGATGTATTTGTAACTTTAGAATGTATTCACTTTTATATCTTATGTATTGTACCCAAATGTTTATTCCAAGAAGTGTTTGTAATGTATTTGAGTCATGTCATGCCTTGATGTTCCTATCGGGAGATTCAATAATGTAAACAAGTCATGTAAAGTCATTGTGGGTAACCCTCCTATTGATCAAGGGTTAAAGTCCCCACAGTTGTGGGGCACTAGGGTTATTAGACTCTCCTAGAGATGTCGGCCCTAGTAAGTAATTGTTAAGTGGGGCCGACATGTTAAAGTGGACATTAAGTGAATGAAAGAATATAAATAGAGAGTGATGGGTTCGATCGCTAGCAGAGTCGCCAGATTTGTTAGCTGGAATATTTCACCTCCTGCGAATAGCAAGTTGTTCCACTGGTCTGAATGGTTCAGATCTAGAACAAATATAGGACAGTGGTTGAGGACTCTCCCTAGATGCTGTAGATATCTAGAATACAAGGCTTTGATAGTTCACATGTGTACCTGCAAAAAAAATCTCAACACGAAACGAATCAAAGCAACCAGAATATGATCTACTAATCTATGCTAGTGACTAAGGAATATAGCAACATATATATGCGAAATCATAGCAATGACATCATATGTGGGACATAAATCAACTTGCATTAGAAATATTAATAAGTTCACAACCAAGCCTTAGTGTTGACATGCATCTCCATGAAACCAGCTCTTCATCCCCAAAATCTTCGACTGTAGCTCTCTATGCTCTCTCCAAATGATCTTGGGCCAAGAATCAATCCAACAGCATAGCAATACCTTCAATGTTCTCTCCTCAACCATGGCTATGAGCTCATATTTATAGGGCTTTAATGGATAGAGATGGTTGAGAAATTAGTGGGTGAGGTGGCCTCTAAGATCCTAGGATGAGGGATCTCGAGCTCAACCAACCCATAACAATAGGGATAAGGGATATCTCGAGGCTTATCATCTAGAATCCTCAAGAAACTTCTGTTTTTCCTTTTTTACCCAGGGTATAGCGCTTATCCTTATATGATAGAGCAGTTCTAGTAATAACCGCCTATGGACCAAGGGAAATGGGTGGTGGCACCGCTTGTGGACAACTAATGAAAGGCAGTGCGAGTAGGGGTACCACTCTTGGATAAATGGGCATGCGTGGTGGTGGGAATTTGTATGACAGATTGATGAAAAACCATTTAGTTTCCACTCCATAAGTTGGGATTTAGGGTAAGTACGTGTTTCAAATGTCTTATCACATGATAGTGATAGGATTTTAGTATAACAAGTGAGCCTCTCTATTTATCACACACACTCACTCACTGGGGCGCATGAGTGAGAGAGAAGAAGCTGGGATTAGAGAGAGATACTACTACTATCGAGAGATCATATTTATGTTTTCAGGTTTTACTTTTGGTGCTGATTCTATCTCTGAGGAAGTTGTGGGGTTTTCTCCTTTATGGTTTCCCAAGGAAAATTATGTGTGTCTCTTGTCTCTTGTGTTTATTGTTGTGCATGTTATTCTCTTAGATAAGATCCTAAGATCATAATGCTAGCCTAAATGATAAAAATATAACATTGTTTTCCTGCTTAATAACAATGATGTGATTTAGGATAGACCTGCAAATGTTAGTTATATAGTCTACAATATGTGTTAGCATTATTAGAGTAGCAGTTTTGAGGTTCAAGTATCTAGTAGGTTAGATATTATTTGAGTGCAAATTATGCTTACCATGGTCTAAGAAAAACAATAAGGTATCAAATCCATATTTTGGAGAGGCAATTTGTCTAGGGTAGAGAGTTGTGAAGAGGTTTCAGTGGGTAGTATGTGCAAGCTTCACTGATTGAAGTAGAATTGTGCTAGTGATTGACACATGGATCTGAGAAGGGTTGTGGGATGGCAAGATCTTATTGATGCAATGATTTTAGAGTGTAGCTTGTTTGAAGAAGTTGCAATAATTGAAATTCTCAGTATGTAGGAGAGTCACTTGTTGGAGGGAGACTCCAACATTGTGCCATGGAAGTTAATATTGTAGAAACTCTTGAAAATGGAAAATTTGTAGTACTTTTTGGAGAAGGTGTTTGTTCTTCCCACAAATCGCAAAGATCTGGATGAACATGATAAGAAGGAAATGGTAGCAAAGTGAATCCTTTTGGATTCAGTGAATGATCACCTCATCCCTCGTATTGCTGGGAAGACAAATTCCCAAGAGGTGTATGATTCCTTGGGAACCTTGTATAAGAGTGTGAACGTATCCCGTAAGATGTTCTTAAATATTTATGCACTTAGCCAATTGAAAAATAGTTGTAATTACTGATTCAATTTTTTCAAGGGGCATCGTATTGATAAAAATACGCCACTTATGGGCTTGATGTATTCAAGCCAGTTGTAATCCTCTTAGAGATAGACAAAAGCAACTTCCACCTAGAAAACACAAACTTGCATCCATCGCTTCGGTTTAAACACAAAAAGAAACCCAAACTCTATTTGTTAACAATATATTTCTATTTTGGAATGCAACTCTCTAAGAAGCAAAGTGTATGGAACACATTCTAAAACTCTTATCCTCTTCGAAGGGTATCTAAATCAATTTATTTAAGTCCTAGATCTCTTTCCTCCATGTGCCAATGGCTATATACACTACGTCTCTCAATTTTATTCCATATACCTAAGCTTGTATCGATGATGCTATCAAATATTTGGGTTTCTGAATAAAGGCCAATGATGAAATGTACATTGATTGGATATGGATGCTAAACAAAAATAATAGGATTGGCCAATGGAGCAATTGTTCAATTTAATGGCAGGACGATTGGTTCTCATAAAAAGTGTTTTCGAGGCAATCCCAGTTTATTGGATGGAATTGGCTTATATTACAAAAAGGATGGTAAATAACATTAATAAGTTGTGCCTACACTATCTATGGTTAGGAAAACAAGAGGATGCTCGCATATTTATTGTAAAATGGGATATGATCTCACTCCCAAAGATATATGGGGGATTGGGAATAAAGGATATGTACATTTTTTCCAGTGCACTTGGAGTAAAGGGAGTTTGGAAGCTCATAACAAAAGAAGGACTTTGGAAAAAGTGTATCCCTCAAAAATATATATGGCCTATGCAATTAATAGATAGGAATTGCATCACTCCCAAGTAACATTTTGGAGGCTCTCCATTCTGGAAGGAAATGGTATTTAGCTTCAATATTAATATCAGAGACATACACTTGGCTTCGAACCCTAGATATGGGATAAACATTCAATTGGGCTTAGACACAATAGTGGGCATTGCAAAGTGTTAAAGATTTAGTGGGGATTGTATTCTTTTACTTATACTTATATTACATTTAGTTAAAATAATACGACTAAAAACATTATATCAATTACAATAACATACAAGTCATTCAGATATAGCATGAACACAAACAAATAAGTAGAAGTCATCATTGCCTTAGCAGAATAAGTAATAGAACATAATTCCAATGTAGAACTCATAACAGAATGCACAATTCTTAATTCTCAACAATAAAAGAACATCTCTAACCTCTTAAAAAAGCTTCAATTACATTATTACAATTTTCATATATATATATATATAGGTGATTAGAGTTTTTACATAATATTATGAAATATACTATGGAATCTTCCCGCTATAACCCACTCTTACAACAGATTGAAGAAAATTTTACGTCCTTAGAGACATGCTCTGCCAATACTTTCCTTCGTCCTTGACAGCGTCTCTAGCATTCCTTCAAAAGTGTCCCTGGCAATTGTTGCTTTTGTTTCCCCACTAAGTGTCCCTCCAACCGATTTTCTCTCTAAGCTTATTTTACCTTCTTCACTTGATTCTAGATCCATCATATTTGGAAGAACCCACTGCTACACATAAGTCTAGGACTTCTTGATTCTGTATGGGAAATGGAATTCTTTGTATCCTCAGTTGCCTCACCATCTAAGTGAATTTTGAGTGGTGAACTGTGATCTGAACTACTCTCTTGGATGGGTGAAGGACTAGAAATAAACATAATATAATTCTCATTTTCTTCAATTGAAATAGAATGTGGCAGAGATGCAGAACGTACTTGTTCTCACTTAGCTTGTGCAACTGCTATAATATGCTTCATAGATGTAGATGGGGTAGCAATGTCAGAATCATTTGACATAGTTCTGAATTTCACTTCTTTTGTAGCATGAAACATTTAACATAAGCCAAAATGATAAGAAAAAAAAAGGAAGGACAATATGAACATGAATAAGTGGACATCTAAATATAACAATAAAATGTAGAAAACTATAATTTGAAACACAATTGAATGAATATAAGACTTACACTTGTCTAAGCTTGTTTTATTTTTTCTAAATGCAACTCTGTAGATAGTGGCACACTATAAAATTTCATTGTTGCAGTACCGTTTATATTCACCTTAAATTTTGATGAACCTATCACCTTTTCTGATGAAGGTTCAATGCTGTAGAAATTCAGGCCAGCAGTAGATAATTTTACCCACAACAATTATCAATTGATCATGCAAAATTGCTAACAATGGAGACTGGATATGGAGCTGTAACACAAAATTATATTAACTGAGTGTACAATAGCCAACTCGGTAATAACATAGGCTACTGAATATATATAATACATGAAGAGTTCGAATGCATCAAGAAGCATCCAAGTCTAGCATAAAGCAGGCTTACTATAATTAAGCAAATCACCCTTAGGTGTAAAAAGTTGATCCCAAATCTGTCATGGAGCTCACGAATTGGCAAGCGCACATGGGAAAGCTAAAGAGTGGTGGAATGGCAGATCATGCATGCTTTTGCATGGAGAAAAGAGTGGAGGATGAAGAGGACAAAAACCTAGTTCACCTCACCTAGTCTAGCTTTCCTATGTGCCTTAAAACACTGAAAAAGCAGGTAGGCGCCTAGGAGGCCAGGAATAAAGAAGATTTGATTCCTAAGGCTTTCCCAAGTGCTACATGTGTCAAATATGGAAAGTTTTACCTCTATGGATAGGCAATTATCAACTTGCACAAGGTGGGACACATGAACTAGGAAAATAAGACAAAAATAAATGAATTAATGTCTAAGTGGGTAAACTATGGGTTGATTATTCTAACACCCCCCCTTAAGCCTGAATTTATGAGTAATACATAAAAAATATAGGGCCTAGCAACAAGGCTTAGTCAACCTTTTACATACTGCAAGTCCATACAACCAAGGAAAGAGGCAAAACCAACTTGGGAAAATCCTCCCTTAAACATGGACTGTAAAACAAAATTGTAGAATCTTGTCTCCACTCATGCCTTTACAGTATGATCAATAATCCCCAGCAGTGATTTGAGATTGCTGAAGGTCTTTTCACAAAATTCTTTGGTGAAGATATCAGCTACTTGTTCTGAAGATGAATAGAAGAGTAGGTGAATGGTGCCATCATGCACAAGCTCTCTGATGTAGTGCATGTGAATCTCAATGTGTCTGGTTCTCTGCTTCTGAACTGGATATTTGTAGATTCGAATGGTACTCTGGTTATCACAGTATATGGTAGTTGAGTACTCATGTTCGAAACCACATTCTCCAAGTAAAGCCTGCAACTATAAACACTGAGTTGTTGCATTAACAACTCCTCTGTACTCAGCTTTTGTAGATGAGAGTGCAATGGCACTCTATTTCTTGCTTGACCAGCTGATTGGCCATTCTGCAAGCATGAACACATATCCTAAAGTGGACTTTCTGTCTGTGCTATCACCTCCCCAATCACTGTCAGTAAATCCAATCAAATGAAGATCAGATTTTTCCTTATAGAAAATCCCATGTGTCCTTGTTCCCTGAAAAAAGTTAAGGATCCTTTTGGATGCTTTCCAATGGATCTCATGAGGCTGATCCATGAATATAGAAGCCACACTTACTACATAACAAATATCAGTTTGAGTATGTGTCAGACACAATAAACATCCAATCAATTGCCTATACAGTGTATTGTTTACCATCGGTGGAGAATCATCTTCTTCCAGCTTCACTCCTGAAAGGAAAGGAGTTTTGCTTGCTTTGCAATCTTGCATTTCTAAATTTGATCAGAAAATCCAAGGCTTACTTTGACTGGTGCACCTTGATTCCATATTTGGATTGAGAGATCTCAAGCCCCAAAAATTGACTTAAGAGCCCCAAATCTATCATGGAGAAGGCTTGGTTCATAGCTCCTTTTAAGGAAGCAATCTCAGCCTATGAGCTTCCTGTAATGAGGAGGTCATCAACATATAATACAATTATCATTAATGAACCATTAACTCACTTCAAATAGACATTCAGATCTGATTTGCACCGAAAAAAATTCAGAGATAGCAAGAAGCTATATATCTTGGCATACCAAGCCCTGGGGGCTTGCTTTAGCCCATACAATGACTTTCTCAACCTGCACACAAGAAAAGGGTTAGTAGAAAAACCTTGAGGCTGCTGCATATATATCTCCTTAGTGAGATCTCCATTCAGGAAGGCACAATTTACATCCATATGATGTACCTCCCATTGCCTTGAGGCTGCAATAGCTAAAGCTAGCCTGATGGAATCCATCTTTGCCACTGGGGCAAGGGTCTCATTGTAATTGATGCAATGAACCTGTGAGTAGCCTTTAGCTACCAGTCTAGCCTTGAAATTCAGTGGTGAACCATCAGCATCAAATTTGGTCTTATAGACCCACTTACATTGGACTAACTTTCTTCCTGGAGGAAGATCCACTAGCTCCCATGTGTTGCTCTTCTGGAGTGAGCTGAACTCCTCCTCCATGGCTGTTTACCATCTTGGATCTCCTGCTACTTCTTCATATGTTTGAGGATCAGAATCCACCATAAAATATCATTTTTTAGAAAACATACGATCCTTCATGCACAGACCACTCTCAAATTGAGATCTAGTCCTCCTTGGGTCATTGGGATCCCCAGCTAGCTCTCATGCTGCATGTAGTGTCTTAGATTCCCATTTAGGCCTTTTGGGTCTGTTTGGTTATACAATAAACTCCTCTCCATCAGAAAAATCATAATCAGCATGTTCAACAAACTCTTTACTTACTTCTTGAGGTTCAGGTGGTGAAGAGGCTTCACCAACTTCCACTGCTGCAAGGGGTTCTTCTTCAAACTAAACACACCTTTCAATGAAGGCTTTGATTGTGCTCAATTTTATAAAATTTTACCCTTTTGAATCTTTAGAGTATCCAACAAAAATACACTCTTGGCTTTGGGGCTGCAAAGCCTTCCTCTTCTCTGTTTGAATCCTAGCCCAAGCCTTTGAGCCAAAAATCCTGAAATGGGTCACATCTGGCTTGTGCCCACTCCATGCTTCGAAGGGAGTTATGCCATCAAGTTGTTTGTGAGGCACCCTATTCTGGATATAGGCTGCACAGTTGATAGCTTTGGCCCAACACTTTGGTGGCAAAGTTTTGGCCTCCATCATGCATGTTGCCATATCCTTCAGTGATCTGTTCTTCCTCTCAGCAACACCATTCTATTGTGGTGTGTAGGGGATAGAATGTTGCATCTGAATACCTGCATCTGCAAAATAGTTAATAAACTCAAACTTGAAATACTCACCACCATTTTCAGATCTCAGGACCTTGAGTTTCCTTCCACACTGGTTTTCAACCAAAGCCTTAAAGACTTTGAATAGGCCAAAAACTTCAGACTTGTGTTTCATGAAGTGAACCCAACAATACCTGGAAAAATAATCAATAAAGGTCAATGCATATTTGTCCTGACTCATGGACATATGAGGGAATGGGCCAGCAACATCACTGTGAATCAGCTCGAGGGGTGCAGAGATTCTCTCATGACTAGCTTTCTCAAATTTGTGCTCTGGGTGTTTTCCTAGGATACAACCTTGGCAGACTCCTTTGGAAAATTTTATCTTGGGAAGCTCTATGACCATATCTTTCTCACTAAGATCAGATAGATACTTGTAGTTTAGATGGCCAAATATTTCATGCCATAGCTTGCTAGCTTCATTAGCATCGATAAGAAGAGCAGAGGGGTTTGAGTAACGTAGGAAGTGTGAAAACATGGATACCTTTTGAGCATGATTCACTACTCCTTTTGCAATGACTCTACCACTTGATATTTCTGTGATCTCAACTTCATCAGGGGAGAATATGACTTTATTAGGAGACCCAGTGTGGGTCATCTGGTACACTGACAGAAGGTTGGAGGCGAGACCAGGGACATACAGCACATTGTTGAACTGACCATGATCAAGGTCTATCCTTCCTTTGCCCATACTTTCAGTGAGAGAGTCATCTCCCAGTATAATAGATGGTCCTTTTGACTTGTCTAGTGAGGAGAAGGCCTCCTTAGTTGAAACCATGTGTCTTGAAGCTCCAGAATCAATGATAAAACTGGGTGAGCTTGATGTGCCAGCAACCAATGCATGAACTCTCTCTTTGTCATCTGAACTTGATCCTCCTTCTCTCTTCTTTGAGATTTCTGGAAGGGAGATGCCATTGTTCTCTAGGAGTTGGGTCAGCATATCAATCTGCTTTTTCATACAAGAGCTTTCAGTGTGATTTCCCTTATTATAGTATGAGCACTTATTCATTTCACCTTTGTTTTTCTTCTTCTGGGTATTCTTCTTGGGACCTTGTTCATCCTCCGGAGACTGTTTCTTGTCTCTCTTTTGCTCAGGTGGATTTTTAGCTTTCTTTTTGCTTTTTGAATCCACCCTCGAGTCTCTAGCAATCAAAGCTTGACCTTTGGATGGTTTGATGGTTCCCATCATCACCAGCTTGTCTTGTTCTTGTGTGAGAGATTCCATGAAATCTGCAAGGCTAGGCATCTTCCAGGTTCGAGCTGTGAGTTTTGTGGAATAGAAGGTTGAAACAAAGACTGAGTAGTGAGGTCCTAGATTTGAGAGGATGGCCAATACGAGCTGATCATATTTCTTTTCAATACCACACTGCTTCAGCTGCAAAACTAGTGCTTTGAACTTGGAGAAATATAGCTGCAGGGATTCAAAGCTATTGGGACTCAATTAAATCAGCTCATTCTCGATCTGATGTCCCCTCATCTCATCTGTCTTTCCAAAAATATCAGAAATATTCTCCCATACTTGATCCGGTGATGTTAATCGATCGATATGGAAAAGGAGGTCTCAGGAAATACTGAGACATAGGAGGCCATAGGCCTCATCCCTCCTATTGTGCCATTTGATCTTCTCTACAGCGGCATTGGGCTCTGCTTCTGTAGCAATAGTCACCCTATATATGCCTTTCACTCTCAACAATATCTCCATCTCTGCTTTCCATTCAAAATAGTTGAAGGGAGTCAAGATAGTTTTCTGTGAATCCATAGCTTTAGAAAATTTGTCTCGGCTGTCAGTAGAAGGCTCCCAGTCTTGATGTCGAAACTGCAAATTTTTTTTTGAAGGAGAGTAACAACCTAAAATGGATTTGATACCATGTAGAAATCCAGGCCAGCAGTAGATTAATTTTACCCACAACAATTATCAATTGATCATGCAAAATTGCTAACAATGGAGACTGAATATGGAGCTGTAACACAAAATTATATTAACTGAGTGTACAATAGCCAACCCTATAATAAAATAGGCTTATGAATATATATAATACATCAAGATTTCGAATGCATGAAGAAGCATCCAAGTCTAGCATAAAGCAGGCATACTATAATTAAGCAAATCCCCCATAGGTGTAAAAAGCTGATCCCAAATCTGTCACGGAGCTTACGAATTGGCAAGGGTGCATGGGAAAGATAAATAGTGGTGGAATGGTAGCTCATACATTCTTTTTCATGGAGAAAAGAGTGGAGGATGAAGAGGACAAAAAACTAGTTCACCTCACCTAGTCTAGCTTTCCTATGTGCCTTAAAACACTGAAAAAGCAAGCAGTAAAGCATAAAAAGAAGGTAGGCACCTAGGAGGCCAGGAATAAATTAGATTTGATTCCTAAGGCTTTACCAAGCACTACATGTGTCAAATATGGGAAGTTTTACCTCTATGGATAGGCAATTAGCAACTTGCACAAGGTGGGACACATGAACTAGGCAAATAAGACAAAAATAAATGAATTAATGTCTAAGTGGG
>LPNX010210692.1:112093-134845 GCA_001517045.1 Pseudotsuga menziesii
GCTATATTTTATAGGGGAAATTTTCTCATGCTTGCAAATAGACATCTTCTTAGGTAATTTCCCTTCATTAAAATTCTATGAGCCAGACTGCCCATGATTCTTCTTAAGTCCTCCTGTATTGTTGTTTGTTGGGGTCATACAAGATTATTCACCCTCATGCCCTTTGAATTGCATTCAGATTGCTCAGCCTCACCCTTTTTTGCAACATAATCCTTGATAGGAGGTGTGATGATTGAATTGAAATTCCTTGAAGCTAAATTTGAAACATCTTGCTTCTTTGGAGAAGGAATCACTGGCGCAGTCACACTCTGTAGCTTTTGTTATAGGATGAATGTCATGCAACATATCAATAACATGGGCTTAAGGAAGACTAGGCCAAAGCTACCAGTACCATTTTAGTATGTGGGACTTATATATTTGATATTTCACCCTTTTCTTGGATAATAACAAGAGATTTTCATGTCTTGAAACTATAGAATTCGTTCTTGAGCATATGAATAACATTCGCTTGAGGAATACTAGGCTAGAGCTTCCATTATAAGTTCACTATGTGGGACTTGTATCTTTGATATTTTACACTTGCCAGCATTCACTCTTGACATCCTATTCATGGAAGTTGTTTATCGAATTGAAATATATTTCAAAGAATGCACATACTAGCCTTTGGAATCAAAATTAACTTGGATAATAGAAAACTTGTTTCCAAATACAACCATTTGGAACCAAATTCAGCTTAGATGATAGAAAAATTACGACTCTAGATGATGAAATCCCATGAATAAGTCGACGAATGGCATATCTCATAGTTGGAGTACAATTTTTCAAATAAGAATATTTATCATCTTCTATATTTAAATCTCCATCATCATTTCCCTCAGTGCCACTTTGTTCATAAACCTTCTGGACTTCCTGCAGCTCCTTAACTAAAGTTAATGTAGTAGCTACCCTAATCCTGGCATCTACAAAGGAGAGGTTTCTAAACAAATCCAGGTGTGACTCCGGTTGAATAGGGCCAACATATTTCCCATGTGGAGGGTTACTATGATCAAACCCTGGTTCATTGGGGTTTGTTAAATAAATAACTGATTCATTAGAGTTTCTAATACAAACGTATGATCCTTCATGGTTTGTGTAGTACGAATCTGATTCATGAGCATTTCTATAATCAAATCCTCCTTTGGAAGAGTCTGCATAGCCATCTTCCTCGAATATTTGATCATTTTGAAAAGCGTTCAATGGATTTTGATTCAAATGAAGGCTTTTATTTTCACTTTTCTTCTTCTTCTTCTTACTCATAGACACTTCAACTTCCATGGAATATTCCATTTATTTTTTCTCACCTTTTTTTCCTCGATAATATTAATCTTGCACATTGATCTGGGAACAAATAATCAATATCATCAAGAAATAATCAACAAATAACTCAGAAATGGTGTTAATCGGAACCAGAATGGTTTCCTCTCTGTATATTCAATAAACAATGAATAGTTACAATAACAATGTCAAGCAATAGCTTGAATCAATGAGGAATTTGAATAGCTAAGGAGGTCATTCGAATTCAATGAGTGAGTCTAGATTAATTGATTGTAAGCCATTGGTTCACACTCAATTAACCACTTGACCAAAACCCTAATTGACTCACCAAACCCTAACTGAAGTTAGAGTGCAATAAATGACTGAATCTAAATTGAATGTGATCAAACACATGTCATAGCAAGCCAACCATCAAATGCTAGTGCTTCAATGACTTTAATGAACCCTGATGCGGTTAACTGAAGCTGAACTGATCATTAGAAGTTCGTGGAGGTGCCCCTATTGACTCCAGATCATTAAATAATAATAAATAATCATTAAATAATATATTTAATGAGAGGATGCGCCTTAACTGACTGTTTGAACTTATTGTAACCACCAGTTAGCAATTAGGTGCATTAATATCACTTAGATCACCCCCGGAGTGCTCCAGTTAGCCTCCTCGACTATAGAAGAAGGCTAAGTTAGCCTCCTTGACTATAGGTAGGCGTGGGTGTGACTGGATGATGTCAATTAATGCTCCACTAATGTCAATTATACTTAGGATAGTGGTTTAACTAGGCCGATTTGACCAAAAAGAGTGTGTATGGTGGTAAATGTCTCCAACACCCCCACTTAAGCTATACTCAGGAGGATTTAGAAAACAAAAAAGCATAAAAATGCTAGGTCCTGGCAAGTAAGGCCATAGGTCACCCTATATAATGCTCAAACTGAAACAATGCTCAAAAACAAACTAAGTGAGGAAAAGAGGGAAAACTTAGTGGGAAACCACCCCCCTCAAGCTGAACACTGAAAGTAGTCTGAATCACCCTGATGAACTCACCCCAATAGTGAACGGAGGTAAGGGAAATTCTTTTCTAAAAATCTCTTGGTGAAGATGTCTGCAATCTGCTCATCAGTTGGGTAGTATTGCAGAATGATGGTCCTGTCATGCACTAGCTCCTTGATGTAGTGCATGTGAATCTCTACATGCTTGGTCCTCTGGCTGGTAACTGGATCCATGGATATATTAATAGCACTCTGGTTGTCACCAAAGAGGATAGTGGACAAATTAATACCAAGATCAAACTCTGAAAGAATGCCTTGCAACCAAACTGCTTGGATGCAAGCATTCACCGCTCCTCGATACTCGGCCTCTGTTGAAGATAGTGTTATGGAAGCCTAATTTTTACTTGAAAAGAAAATGGGGCCACCACCAAACATGAATACATATCTGGAAGTTGACTTTCGATCATAAGAATCACCCACCCAATCAAAATCTATGTATCCAACCAGCTCTAGCTCATAGTCTGCAGCATAGTGAATGCCGTAGGTCCTGGTTCCCTGAATATACTAGAGGATCCTCTTGGCTTCCTTCCAATGAAGATCATGAGTCTCCTACATGTATCTTGATACAACATTGATGGAATAACAAATATCAGTCCTAGAATGTGTCAAGTACAACAAGCTACCAATCAGTTGTCGATAGATAGTGCGGTCCATGGGAGGTGTGTGTTTTCCTTCTTCAAGGCTGATCCGTGAAAGGAAAGGGAATTGCGTAGGCCTACATTCAGCCATGTTAAAATTTAATAATAGGTTTTAAGTGTATTTTTACTGAGTGACCATAATCCCATCATAAGTTTGCTCGATTTTGAGCCCCAAAAATTGTTTTAGAAGCCCCAAATCACTCATTTCAAAGGCATTGTGGAGAGCAGTTTTGATGGCTGAAATGGAGGAAATTGTGCTACTTGTGATTAGTAATTCATAAAAATATAAAAAAATTATAATTATATGACCATCATGCTTCTGTAAATACACATTTGTATCTGATATACATCCCTGAAAGTTTTGCGAGAGAAGAAAGGCATCCATCTTGGAATACCACTCTCTTGGGGCCTGTTTTAACCCGTATAGTGACTTCTTTAGCTTGCAAACCAAAGATGGATCAGTGATGTAGCCCTCAGGATGCTTCATGTATATCTCCTCATGAATATCTCCATGCAAAAATGCTGACTTAACATCCATTTGATGCACCTCCAAGTGCTTGGATGCTGAAATTGCCAAAATAAGGCGGATGGAGTCCATTTTTGCAACCAGTGCAGAGGTCTCATGGTAGTCCACTCCTTGGACTGGAGAGAAAAATTTTGCTACCATCCTTTCCTTATATTTTCAGGTGATTCCATCATCATAAACCTTTGTCCAAAACACCCACTTGCATTGAACCAATTTCCTTCCCGGATGAAGAGAAACTAGCTCCCAAGTAGTGTTTTTCTGAAGAGAATTCATCTCTTCATCCATGGAAACTTGCCATCTCGGATCATTCCGAGCATGGTAGTAGGATTTTGGATCTAAAATAATCATAAAATGGAAATTTTTGGACATAAATTTATCAAAACAAGAGAGTGCAATACTTTCTCTTTGGAAATCAAACCGGGTTCTCCTTGGATCATCCGGATTTCCAATGTTGTCTCCTGCAGAGGAGAGTGTCTATTGGGCCCATGTAGGAAGATTATTTTTCACTTCAGGTTCTAATTCATAATCTGATGATTTCTGAACACTGATATCAGAAATTAGAGGATCCAAATCAGGGTGATGACCCCCAATTTCATCATCCAAATATTTAGTAGAGTAGGAAGGAAATTCAACAGTTTTCTCCTTCACTACTTCCATCTCCTGAAGAGGCTCATCGAACTTGACACTTCTCTTGATGATGATATATTTGGTCTTGGTATATAGCAGCTTGAATCCTTTATATTCATCAGGATACCCAATAAACATACATTCTATGCTTTTTGGTTGCAAATCCCTTCTTTTATCAAGCGGAATCCGGGCCCATGCAGTGGACCCCAACACCCGTAGGTTCGACACATCCGGCTTGGGTCCGAAGTATGCTTCAAAATGAGTATTTCATTTCATAGATGAGTGTGGCACCCTGTTTTGAATGTATTATTTAGCATGTGTGGCTTCATCCCACAAATTTGCAGCAAGCTTCTTTGAGTCCAACATACAGGTGGTCATCTTCTTGAGAGACCGGTTCTTCCTTTCCGCTACTCCATTCTGCTGGGGAGTGTAGAGAATTGAATGCTGGAACTGAATACCACTTTGGGAGAATATCTATAGAAAATCATTACTGACATAATCCCCTCCATTATCAGATCTCAATATCTTGATCTTAATCCCAAAGGTATTTTCGATCAAGGCCTTCAATTCAGAAATTTTTTCACATACTTCTAATTTCTTTTTGAGAAAGAAAACCCATGTATACCTTGAAAAATCATCAATAAAAGTAATGAGGTACCTTTATCCATTCATGGATTTTATAGGCATCAGACCACTGATATCAGAATGTGTCATCCCCAATATGCTTGTTGCTCGGTTTTCCTTCCCTCGATCGAACTTGTGCTCAGGGTGTTTTCCAATCACACAGCCCTTGCAAATTCCCATGGTTTCCTTGATGACAGGAAGGCCTTAAACCATGGAGATTTTTTGTAATTGCTACAAATATTTGAAATTAAGATGGCCAAACCTCTCATGCCATAGCCTAATCACCTCATTTCCATGAGTTAGCATAGCAATGGGATTTGCATCCGCAACAAAGTGAGAGAACTCATAGGCTTTTGCATGATGATTTGCAAGGCCTTTTGCAATGAGCTTCTCGGATGCAATTTATGTTATCTCAACATCATTTGGGCTGAAAGAGACTCTCTTAGGAATTCCTGTATGTTTCATCTGATAGACACTAAGGAGATTTGATTCTAGAGATGGTACATACAAAACATTAGAGAAAAAACCATTTTCAAGATCTACAGTACCTTGTCCTTTAGAAATGATGGTGGAGTCATCTCCCACATGGATGGGGATAGATTTTCCAGTCTCCAAGGATGAAAACAATCCTTTTTCAGCCATCATGTGATTCAAAGCTCCAGATTCAATCGACAGTGCTTTGGACTTTGAAGTGCTTTCCATGAGGGCATGACCTTTCTCATGTTGTGGTTCTCTATCTTGGTGATATCTCCTCCGAAAGCTCTTCGGAACATTGATTTGATTCCTCTCAAGGAGAGAGGTTTCTTCATCAAGATTTTTCTTCATGTGGGCATGTTCAGGGTGAAAACCCTTCCTGCAGTAAGAACACTTGACTTTTTCTTTCCCATTGTGCCCTTTTCCTTTGTTCTTCCTTGAGCCAGAAGATTCATCATGCTGCTAGTTTTCAACTCTAGGCTTGGGAGCCTCAAATTTAGTTTTTTGATTTTTCTACTGCTTTCCTTTACCATTTAGATCTTTGGGCCCCCAGATATGGAGGGATTGATCATGAGAAGATCAGATGATCCCCATCTGGACAAGCTTGTCATGTTCATTTGTTAGGGACTCAATGAAGGCATTGAGTGTAGGCATCTTCCATCCAAGGGTTGTGAGCTTCCCTGCACGGAATGTAGAAACAAAAATTGAATAATCAGCCTTGAGTTTGGAGAGTATGGAAAGGATGAGCTGATCATCCTCCTTCACCACGTTGCATTGCTTCAAGAGTAAAACAGTATGCTTGAACTTTGTAAAGAAATCATTCAGAGTCTTGAAATTGGAAGGTTGGAGAGACATGAGTTCATTTTCAAGCTGGTAAACCCTCAAGTCATCATGCTTTTCATATAGAGATTCCAATTTGTCCCATATTTATTTCGGTGTCTTCAAATCCATAAGATGGAAGAGATGGTCTCGGGAAATAGAGAGGCACAAGAAACTAAAGGCTTCATCCTTCTTGTTCAAGAATCTTGATTTTTCTATGGTAGATCCAGGCTAAACTTCAGTGTCCATGGTGACTCTAAAAAGTCCGTTGGAGTGTCGCTGAATCTCCATATCACTTTTCCATGAGTTGAAATTTTATCGAGTCAAGAGATTTGGTGAGGAGGCCATCTGGATGTGCTGGAGCGAATGCTTCACCTATAGAAACCTGAAAATCAAAACAGAAAGGGAAAAATAAGGTTAGATATCCTGGACATTCTAGGCTTTCATCACACCAAGCATAGTCAATCAAGAAAGCTTGATCAACAAGTTCTTTACTTGGGGTATTGAGTGGTAAGCCTTGGCTTCTGGTGCAGTGCTGGATTTTTGAGCTATTGCTCACTTTTCATGTAGAAATCTGTCAAAAAGCTTGTTTTTGAGAGATAGATCTTCATCTCGCCATAAGATCTGATACCATACTAATATTGCACATTTATCTAGGAACAAATCATCAATCTCATCAAGAAATAATCAACAAATAACTCAGAAATGGTGTTAATCGAAACCAGAATGGTTTCCTCTCTATATATTCAATAAACAATGAATAGTTACAATAACAATGTCAAGCAATAGCTTGAATGAATGAGGAATTCGAATACCTAAGGAGGTCATTTGAATTCAATGAGTGAGTCTAGCTTAATTGACTATAAGCCATTGGTTCACACTCAGTTAACCACTTGACCAAAACCATAATTGACTCACCAAACCCTAACTGAAGTTGAAGTGCAATAAATGATTGAATCTCAATTGAAAGAGGTCAAACACATGTCATAGCAAGCCAACCATTAAGTGCTAGTGCTTCAATGACTTCAATGAACCCCGATGAGGTTAACTAAAGTTGAACTGATCATCAGAAGTTGGTGGAGGTGCCCCTGTTGACTCCATATCATTAAATAATAATAAATAATCATTAAATAATATATTTAATGAGAGGAGGTGCCTTAACTAACTGGTTGAACTGATTGTAACCACTAGTTAACAATTAGGTGCATTAATATCACTCAGATCACCCCCAGAGTGCTCCATTTAGCCTCCTTGTCTGTAGGAGAAGGCTAAGTTAGCCTCCTTGACTATAGGTAGGTGTGGGTGTGACTGGATGATGTCAATTAATGCTCCACTGATGTCAATTAATGTAAATTATACTTAGGATAGTGTTTTAACTAGGCCAATATGACCAAAAAGAATGTGTATGGTGGTAAATGTCTCCAACAGATAACTATATCGCCTCCATTTTCTTTGCAGTTCAAGTCCATTTTTCTGGTTTTCTTCTCCTTTGGCTTCCTCTCTGACTCCAAATCATAGTTTTCTAGTTCATTTCTTCATTTCTTCGATGATTTTTGGCGAAAAGACGCCCCTTCCTTGCCCTGATCAGCTAAGGTCTGTAACTCTAAACTTCTCATCTTGTCGCCACCCATGATCCAAATTTCCACCAAAATAACTGATTTTAATGTTGAATAAAAACTCTTGAAAGCTTAGGTTCAAGAAGAGATGGAGTGATGGGGCTTCCAAATCGTGTTTCACAATATCCAAATGAAAATTGCATAAACAAGCGCCTTCAAATCCTACACTCTAGAGATGTTATAATTGGCAACATTCTTAGCTTTGAAACCCCTGGAAAAATTAAAGTTTGCAATCGGATGCCCTTGATATTGATATTTATATTGATATTATTATTATTTATTCCATTAATGTATCTTATGAATATATATGAAAAATTAAACTTATGGATCAATAATGTGTATATTAGCAATGGCTCTTTGAGTTGTAATGGAATTTTGAAAGGAAAATACCAATATGGAGGAGAAAGGAGTAGAAAAGGAATAGTTGTTTTGAAAACATGTATAAAAATATGGAAATGGATATGAATATTTTTAATTAGTGCATTGCAAGATAAATATGTGAGTTGAGTTTTTTTATTTTATATGGAAATTTTAAGGATTAAAGACATGAGGAGTAAGTTTACTATAAGGACCATTGAACTATAGGTAAATGTAAACATAATTTCCAAAGAAGCAACAAGGCAATTGTTCTCAAGGAAGGGAAACTACATTGTAAAATAGTTGCAACATAGGCTTCATTTCATTTCTTGTTTGTTATGTTTATGGGAACTATTTAAAACAATCAAGAAGCACACAAATATTTGCAACATAACCAGATTACCATAGATGAGAAAAAAATATGCTAAATGATAGGAATATTATCACAATTTTTGTCATTTTGTGGGGTCATATGTCTAAGCCTATATTGAAAAACTCCATGGGTGGGGGAATTTTCATACAACCTTTTCTGAGTGAAATGAAATGTAACACTATCAGATAAACTAAAGGAAATGTAACAATTGTTGACAAAGTAAAAACTTGTGAACAAAAGTATAGATAAGAATATAATAAATTAAAAATACAAATGTGAGTGAAACATGTATCGGAAGTGAGCATTTTTGGAGTATCACGTGGATATTCTAAACAATATGAAATATGTACTTGTATGTAGTGTCCCCATATATAGTATGTGCTTCTCTTGTATTTTTTTTATGCACATAGTTGTTTGGTTCATCTCTGAGGAATAGTAGGTATGAGATATGGAGTAGAATTGATGTGCATATATGGTGTTTTTGTATACCACTAGAGGGAATTAGAAACAATAACCTTTTTTTTTATTTCAATTCATTCTACCAATAGAGAGGGAGAACTCCTTCCTTATATTTTGGGACTTCTACCATAGTCAAATCTCTCACACAAAAAGTGGTAAGTCATTTTCCTATCCACTTCTAATGTATTATTTTCTTTGAACAACATTAGTTAATTGTTTAGTATTGGGCCAAGAAACTTACATATTGACTATCTAAATGCATTCCTCAAAAACATTATCTAGCCATTATTTAAACTCAGGAAAAACACCCTATGGATGGAAATCCACCTAGTTAACTACATGAAATAAGTGTTTACAACTTTGTTTCCTTGATTTAAAATAAAGATTCATGGTGCACACATATATGCCTTTCATCCATATATATGCATACAAAACCAAGTTATGCATAATTTAGAAAATCCTAAAGAGTTGAATCTAGCAGAGAAAATTCTTCCATAATTGAATATAAACTACTCGCAAATGAATATACGAAATTAAACTTGAAGGTGAAATGAATAGCCTAAATGGGTAGGAGGTTGTGTTGATGATTCTATCATAATCCTATAGGATATAAAGCTAACAAACCTATCACATAAGAGTTCAAGTATAATGTTTTTGACTTATAGTGTCATAAGAAAGGTTCTTTAAATTTAGTAATAATCCAAAATCAAGATGTGACTACAACAATCTCCTTCCCTTATGGAGCTTACAAAAATTACCCAATATAGGCCATATGTAAATCCTAACCCAAATAAGGTGTGTTCCTTTAAACAAACAAGAATCATGAAAACCTAATAAGTTTCTTAAAGGTATTCCCTTAAAAACAAATCCAAAGCACAACTATGGGAATCTGTCAATTGTACTAAATTCAATGATTTTTTTGTACATTAAAATACAACTTAAAAACTCAATAGAAACTCTATCCTACAGGACTTACATTTTTCAATAGTAATTTTATTTATTCTTACAAAACCCATAAAACCCACTACAAAATATGTTATTCATGGGTAACAATAGAAATGAATAAGCCCCACAGATCATAGATAATGTTAGCAATTGGGGCTGCGTAGTTTAGACAGAGATGGAACTTGGATCATCCTCCATGATGGTTTCATTTTGGCATTGCCATTTTTTCCATTCACCATCACCTAATAAGATACCAACCTTTTATAAATGATCTGCAATTTGATGCATCTCTCTGAAAACATGTTGGAAGGATATTTCTCAAAATATAAAGACAATTATGACCAACTCTTCATAATAGGCCTAAGGTATATATTCCTCGGCGGTATGTGATATTCGATCTAGTTAATGATCAATAAAGAGTCACCAAAAATTGAAGTCTCATGATGAACTCAGGCCCTAGAGGTTAATCCCAAACCATGGCCTAGTAGTAAAAAATTATTCATGGTGTTGTACATGTGAAAATGGGCATCATATCCCACTCACAATCCAAAAGATTCCCTCTGTAAGGCCTATGTGATGGACTTGAGTTCTGCACAGAATTAAGGGTCATTTATGGGTGATTATGGGTAAATGAAGGGTAAGTAACGGTTGATTAGTGATCACTAAAGGGTAATTTGTGGTCAATTATGGGTAATTAAGGGTCATTTAGGGGTAATTATTAGGTAACGAGTTGTGGTTATTAGGGGTTAATATGGGGTCAATTAGGGGCTAGTTAGGGGATAATTAGTGGTAATTAAGGGTTAATACGAGGTCAATTAGGGGGTAGTTAGGGGATAATTAGTGGCAATAAGGGGTCAATTATGAGTTAACTAGGGGAAAAGGGCTTAACTAAACCAAGGTTTCCCATGCTATTGGGAATTTAGTTAGGTTCATGTTCCCATTTCAAATCCTTGTGTGTGAGGCACACTAGTCTACATCGATGAGTTTACTAGGGAATATGCCATATATGAATGTTTAGAAGCATCCCTTGTGTTTCTCCATGAGTATCAAGGGTTAATTAGTGGTAAGCATGGATTATTTAGGGGTAATTAGTGGTCAAATAGGGGTCATTTAGGGTCAATTAGTGGTTAACTAGGGGTAATAATTAGGTGTCAAATATGAGGTTAATTAGGGGTCAATTATAGGGTAATTAGTGGTAAATTGCGGTACTCTTTAAGAGGATGGATATTGAGAACATACTTGAAAAATATATTTAGGGGAAGTCCTTCTAATCCCCCCCCACCAAAACTCATGAGAATTGAACATTTGTTAATGGTATTTAAAACACCACCTCTAAAAGTAAAATTCCCTTGAAGTTTTTTTTTTGGGGGGGGCGAGAGGGGGGGGGGGTGGTGTTCTAAAACCATCTTGAAACATATATTGTGGGGGGTTTATAAAACCATCCAAAAATCCTCAATTATCATATAACCATTAATTATGACTCATGGATAGGGAATTGGACCACCACATGGGCCCTGAATTTCTACCTAAGAAAGAGATATGTGCATAATTTTAAGGATTAAAATATTATGGATTAGTTCATCTTTGAATATTGTAGACAAAAAGTAGTCCCTACACATTAAAAATGGTAGACCTAAATAGAATATAGAGATGACCCTAGGTTTGTAATATATTTATACAAGTCATTGTGTCTTAGTGTTATAAGTTCAACTCATATCTCTAAATACCTTTGTGATTAACTTAAAGTGCCAAGTAAAAGTCACCCTCGAAGACTACATAGAGACAAGCTTAGATATGAAATGTGTGTGTGTGTCCATGTGAATGCCCATCTTATAGTATCCTAAGTTGGGAATTTACCTCTATGTTTTCAATCACTCTTTTACTATTTAAATGAATCCCATGGGAATCAAACATTGGTCAATAGTGTAGTGTAATGATGGAATATTTGATAGGGGCCATAAAACTTGAGAAGAAAATTTCTTTTTTCCTTGAGATATGTCGACTTATAAGGAGAAAGCTGTAAAAAAATTTGATCCACTTCTTCAAAGTAACACTATGAGAATTATTGAAATGCGTGTTGCTTCATTCCATTTTAAACCAATACCGACATGTCCTTAAGAGTACAAAGAAAGTTAGCTTTTGTGTTAATATTGATATCCACTTCTTGTTCCTTGTATATTCTTTGTAAAAATGAGGGTATGGATGGGGGGGTTGTCTAAAACAACCTTGTAGGGTGATAGTTTGGTAGCACCATGATAAGTGGTATCGCACTACCTTTAGGCAAGGGGGGTAAGGGGTGGGGGAACTAATAAACCCAATGTCCATATCAGTCAATGTAAAACCCAATGAATAAAAATATTTTTAGGTTCAAAACCTCACAACGTTTATTAATTGTTATTAAATCTAATATCTCAAGTTTTTCAGTATACAAAAGTATTATGACATGTATTAGCATTGTGTACATTAACATTTTCATCATCGTCATCATCAATTCCATATGGTACATCAACATAATCTTGATTATCATCCTCATTATCATCATCATCATTTGTATTAAGTACATCATCAACAAAATCATCATCATCATTGTCATTATGGTCACACATATGCCATTAGTGTTATTAATCACTCATCGACATTAGGATTCATGTCATGCAATTGTTAAGGTAATTTATATGTCACTACAGACATTTCGATAATAGGGTTGTTTAGATGTTGTTACAGACATTTAGGTTCCATTAGAATCAAATAGGATCCAAAAGTGATACCACATGCATAATCATTGTTTACATCCACATCCACATCGTCATCATCATCATACAATAAATCAACATCATTGTCATCGTCATAGTTATCATCAATGTCATAATCAATATAATTGCAATAATAATGAGCAAAGAGCCATACTACCTCATAAGAATGGATGATATATTCTTATACTTATCAAATCATATCCATACAGTCCATCATAATTATTATAATGCATCATCGTCACGTTGTTAGGGGCAATCATATGCGAATAGGGCCTATCAAATGTTGTTGGGGACACTCAAATGCCAATAGAGAAATATAGGTGAAATTAAGGTAATTTACCCCTCATTAGGATTAATCAAGATACAAAAGTTCCATGATTACGATTATTTAGGTGCCACCATGATAAATCAAGATCCAAAAGTACTATCACATGAATCATGATCATTGACATAGACATTGATATATCTGGCATTATGTCGTACATTTTTTGAACACAATTCCTAGCTCTAAACCTAGTGCAATTCATAGCGTGGTTCCTTTCAAAATTTTTGGCATTATTCTAGGTGGTATACCTAGATCTATACCTAGCACTATGTTGGATGTTTTCTAGGTGCAATTACTATCTCTATACTTGGCACTATATTGAATGTTTTTCCTGCCGAAATTCATGGTGCAATTCCTATCGCTAACCCTGGATTAATATATGGTTCTATGCTATTCAGTACATTTTTTGGGAGGCTATTCTTGGCGTTATATGGAATGCTTTTGCAGACGCTAGTTAGGATGTTAATTGGGATGGTAATTGGGATGCTAATTGGTATGATAATTGGGATGCTAATTGGGACATTAATTGGGATACTAATTAGGATATTAATTGGGATGCTAATTATAGTCCAAAATAGAGCCAAATTTTAAAAAGGGATGCTAATTGGGATGCTAATTGGGATGCTAAATGGGACAATAATTGGGATGTTAATTAGCATCCAAAATAAAATGAACTTTTAAAAAGGGACGCTAATTGGGATTCTAATTGGAACGCTAATTGAGATTGTAATTGGGATACTAATTGGGACGCTAATTGGGATGCTAATTAGCATCTAAAATAGCGCCAACTTTTAAAAAGGGACTCTAGTTGGGATTCTATTTCGGATGCTGATTGGGACGCTAATTGGGATGCTAATATGGACGATAATTGGGATGCTAATTAGCATCCAAAATAGTGCCAACTTTTAAAAAGGGACAGAAATAACTCCATTAAAAGCACCATCCTATGGAAAAGCATCCACTTTGTCCAAAAAAAGGATGAAAATTACACTATAAGTGATAGTGGATGCTAAAAAGGAAGCTAAAAGAGACGCCAATCACATGTTTTTGTTGTAGTGGTATTAAGGTAAGATTGAAAAATTTGAGAAGAAAAATCATGCATCACTTGATCCAACCTCCACCCAATAGTTGGAATTGTTTCTCGACTTCGACAGGTTCGACATCGACTTCAAAAAGTCCGAACCTTAATACAGCCTTGACAATTTATGCACCTCAAAATGCATCACCTACATCAACGATTGACACAACTATGAAATATTGTCTCTCTGTCTTCCAATCATCTGTAATGGTTTAAATTCCAAACCGTTCTAACTTCTTTGTAACTGAATGTAATGGGAATACACCCCACGTATTCTCAACACTCTATATAAAAAAATACACTATTGTAATATACAATCATAGTAATGTGCATAATACAACAATAATTAAATAACAAATATTGGTTCATGTTGATGTATTTGTAACTTCAGAAGATATTATGATGTATACTATTATTTTATGTTGTTGTACCCCATCAGAGATTTATTTTCCTCCTTTGGGGATATCATTATTGTGTATGGACTTTGAGGTACAACCACTGTTGTAAGTTGGGGAAATAGTCCCCATTTTAATATCATGTAATGTATTTTTGGAGTCTCTCTAGGAAAATTCGACCATGTTAGGGTAAGAGGTCAGCCATAGTCATGTATCAGGTCTGTCACTTGAAAGGTATAAATAGGGAGGTTCCCTCCCTCATTTATATACACTTGCACTCACTCAAGTTTTCATGAGTAGAGAGAGAAATACAAGGAGGAGAGATAGATACTTGTAGAAGACTTCTTATTATTGGGCTTGTTAATATTATGATACAACCTTTGTGATGGAACTTTTCGGAGGAATTTCATAGGGTTTTCTCCTTTATAGTTTCCCCGATGAAAATTTGTGTCTTGTGTATATGTTTTATCTATTATTGGATAAATATACTCAAGCAGACTCAAGCCATATCTCCCTAGTCCAAATGGATCTAGAACAAATCAAGTACACAATACAACCTACTTTCCTAGATTAAATGGAAATTCTAGTTAATAGATAGATCACTTACCTAAAATATGCAAATACTCTTCTCTCTTTGTTGATCCAAACTCTAGATCCTTTAGATACTCACCTGCAAATCCCTGTAAGGCAAGTGGAAACAAGCAAACCGTACATTTGTATCCAAACATGAATTGATCTAATCTAATAGTTAAGGAAGAATCTCTAAATATTATTAACACAATAACATTTATGGAAAAGAGATTTGTATTAATGTAATAAAGGAGATACATAGAATTACATAAAATAGGAATGTTAGAACCTATCCTTAATGCTACAACCTTCCATCCAATGATCCAATCCAAAGCCTCCAAAGCAAGATATGGATCACCTAGAAATTCCACCAACATAATAGTACCATAGTCCTTCCTTCCTTCCCAATGGAGAGAGGGTTTAATTTATAAGGCTAAAGGTATAGAATAGGTTGACGATTAGGAGGAGGGATCTAAGGGATCTTCCCCATAGGTTAGGAGATGGATGCCACCTCACCTAAATGATAGGGATATACCTCCACCTCATTAACCTTTGAGAAGGGTCTCAAAGCTCTGTTTTTTCTCTCAAAACACCATTGGTGCACCTTCCATGAAGGGAAAGAGAACCATTGGTGCACCTAGTAGTGAAAGATAGAGTTCCAGGAGCAACGCACTTAACATGAAGGGAAAAAGTGCCATCGATGCACCTAGGATGAAGGGGAAAAGCATCGGCCTTCCTAAAGAGTGGAAAAAGGTAGAAACAACCTCAAATCAACCAAATTTAGTGGAGAGAAATTTACAGATTAGGGATAGGGTTAACACATGGCTCAACAGGACAAGCTTTTGGTGTAACAGAATCCCCCCCAAAGCATGAAGTTAGAGGATTGCGATAGGTGAATGCTTTACAAAATGAAGAAATTGAAGGAAAGGATGTTGGCTGGAAGCTGCTGCAGTTCAACTGACTCAAATCTCATATGAGTCATAACATGGCTTCCGACCAATACAATGTTGATCTATGGTAGTAGAGACCGACTGAACACAATCATGGCTACTAGACACAAGCATAGATCCATTATGAGATGATAACACAACCATGACCAATACAGAGGTGAATCCGTGTAATATGACTCAAAAAAAACTCCATCACAACTTGGGTGAGATATCTGACAACCCAGGGTATTCAAGCCGAACCCACAACAATATGAATCTAACCATGTGATTAAAATGTCTTGACGTCGAACATGGTAGAAACCACTTGATTACAAGTCATTGATGTAAACTATTAACAAGTGTGAGGGAAATCACCATTGATGTCAATGATTCCCAAGGTATCTCAGTACATGCCATTGAATGTGAATAAAGGACTTGGAGTCAAACACTTGATGAGATATTTCAATTAAGAGTCAATGATGTAAAATCATGTTGAAAGTGAGGCAACCTGCCATTAAGGCATGAAGGCCCAAGGTACTTGTCTTGGTTTGTAAGTCTAATTCTTGGATGAAGTGTTGAAGTCGATAGGAATAGACTCGTCGAAGGAGGTCCATGATGAATCCCCCATCATCGACACGAAACATGATCAAATATGTTTTGGAGTAAACCAGACAACAAAGTGATGTACAAGATTGACTTAGAGATGAAAAACATGATAGACGGTAAACTGACTGCAGATGGTGAAGAGATGACCACATTTCTCTTCAACATGGGCATAGCATGACTTGGCAGTATTGACACAAGAATGATACCAATCCCCCAATGCAACTGATGGTGAGAGTATTCTGGGACAAATCAAAGGAGTAAGAAGAATCATGGAATCAGCAAAACTCGATGACAAAGGGATTACTCAAGTGCTGAAATGCATATGAAAATGAGTTCCATGTTGAAGAGTAAACATGTACTTCCATAAAAAAATACAAACTCTTTCCTTAATTTCCCAATAATGATTGATGAGCTCCTCTTTGATTTTTAACGAGCTGGAAAAGGGTAACACACACTCGATATAGCTCTTATCAAGCGATGAGTCCATTCTCATATGTTTTATGAACCTAATAAAGGAGGGGTTCATTCCCAGAAGAGGGTCCTTCATTGTTTGATTTTACGAGTCTGGTAAAATAAAACTCATTTATCATTTCATGTTTAGAGAGTTTGAAATGACCAAGAAGACTCCAAAAGGTCCTTTTTCATAAATAGGCCTAGTCAATCCAAAAAAGAGATAACCTACCATCGACTAGTCGGCCGTTCTAATACTTTTACAAGCGTGAACATAACAAGTTCGCTTCGAAATATTTTTGTGTTTTTAAAGAGACTAAAAAGAGCTGAAATATAACTTTGTAATGAGTTCTTTTTTTCAAAATCCAATTTTAATGATTCTGGAAAATAGTAAAAGTGCACTCAACACCTCTTCACTAAGTTTTTAATGAGCATGACAAAGGTATAAAAGGCACTCAGAACCTTTTTCATGTTTGAATCCAAAGCATGAAAAAGCGATAAAGTAAGCTCAAACAAATTTTCATGTTTTAACGAGAGCACATAAAAATCAAAAGTAAGCACAACACCAACTTACTGTTTTTAACGAGCTCGAAGATCAGCTGAAAGAATGCTTAGGGTATCTGCTTCATTTTTTAAAGAGCTTGTAACAAAATAAGAACTATTCTCAAAGGGTTGTTTCATGTTTTAGCGAGCGCAAAAATAAAGAAAGTATGCTCAAAATAGCTTCCATCAATGGGTGATTTCCCAACATGATGTCCAGTGGTTGGTACTTTCCCCCAGTATAACTTTCAAGTAACTAAATCCAACAAAGGGTGGAACCCACTAACCTCTGGACATCATGTTGGTTTAGAACTGGTTGTGAGCTTAGTTCCTTTTCTGTGTCAAGCTCGTTAAAAAATGAAACATGTTAGTGAGCATAGTTCCCATTCTATGTCAAGCTTGTTAAAAAATGAAATAGATGCATGTGAGCATAGTTCTCATTCTGTGTCAAGCTCATTAAAAAATGAAAAGTAAGCTCAACACCATCTTACTATTTTTAACGAGCTCGAATATCTGCCAAAAGAATGCTCAAGGAATTTGCTTCATTTTTTAACGATCTTGGAACATAATAAGAACTATGCTCAAAGGGTCGTTTCATGGTTTAACGAGCTAGAAACTAAAGAAAGTATGATCAAAATGGCTTCCATCGATGGGTGATTTCCCAACCTGATGTCCAATTTTTGGTACTTGCCCCTAGTATAAATGTCAAGTAACTAAATCCAACAAAGGGTGGATTCATGCCCCCTAAGATTCATTTCATCTGCTTTACAAGAAGATGAAAGGAATGTTCAAGTATTGAGTCTTGACACAATGGAAGAATATATTTCATTTTTTAACGAGCTTGACATGAGAAAGGAACTCTACACAAGGTCATTTTTATTGTTTAACAAGCTTGAAACCAAGAATAACCCCTGTTCAAGGTTAGTTTTATTTTTTAAGGAGATTGAAACCACGAATAAACATTGCTCAAGGTCAGTTTTATTTTTTAACGTTCTTGAAACCAACAATAAACAATGCTCAAAATGAATCCTATTGATGGGTGATTTCCCAACATGATGTACAGTGGTTGGTACTTTCCCCCAATATAACTTTCAAGTAACTTAATTCCAATATAAAGAGGTAGGGTACATTCCCCCCCAAGATTCGTTTCGCCTACTTTACAAGCAGATGAAATTAAGGTTCAGGACTTGACACAACGGAAGAATTTGTTTCATTTTTTAGCGAGCTTGACACGAAAAATAGAATTTTGCTCAAGGTCAATTTTAGTTTTTAATGAGCTTGAAACCAAAAATAAACACTGGTCAAGGTGACCTATTTCATTTTTACACAAGCTAGAAACAAAAAATAAATATGCTTCTGAGGGCTTGTTTAATTTTTACACAAGATTGAAATAAAAAATAACTATGGTTGAGTACATCTATTTCATTTTTTAACGAGCTTGAGATAGAAAGGGAACTATGCTAAGAAACATCTATTTCATTTTTTAATGAGCTTTACACAGAATGGGAACTATGCTCACATGCATCTATTTCATTTTTTAACGAGCTTGACATAGAATGAGAACTATGCTCACTGACTTGTTTCATTTTTTAATGAACTTGACACAGAAATGGAACTATGCTCACAACCAATTCTAAACCAACATGATGTCCATAGGTTGGTGGGTTGCCCCTTACATAAGAAGCTAGATACTTAACTCTAGTATGATGTCCAGAGGATGGATCCATGCACACCATTTTACCTATGATGGGAAGAAGATAAATAGAAGGGGAAGGAATCACAATAACATGTGGGACATTGAAGGAAGTCTGATGGCTAGGAGTCATGCAATGATCAGGTTTAACAAAGGAAAGTTGATCAATGGTCACAATATTCCCATCATGGGGTAAATGCATCACTCAAAAGAGTGTGGACACTACAGTTTTCATGGAATAAAAATAATCACGCCCAAGGAGCAGATTAAAATATAAGGGACCTTAAACTACCATAACATCGATAGAGGCAATTTTTTCTTCCAAAGTGATAGGAAATTGAGGAAGAATCCCTAAAGGAGCAGTAGGTATTTGATTAAAATCCATTATCTGATTGATAGCTGGCACAAGTAGAGGAGAACCTATGGCTTGCCAAGCAGTAGAGGATAGAATGCTAACAGAATCCCCTTCATCAACAATAGTGCAGAGTATACTCTTAGCGATAACTCATACAGCTATCTGGAAAGGAACACTCGAATGAAGATGAGATTCTATTAGGTTACTCCAGTAAAATAAAATAACCTCAATACTTGGAGAGGGTTCTGTTGAAAGAGAAAAATTTTCCTCTTGCAGAGAACAATATAAACTAATTGTGAAAACTTTAGCAGGATGGTTTTCACTCTTGATTAGAAGAGAGGGACAAGACGAAGACTGTGTCGAAGGGACTACTTCAGTCTCAACACTCTCTGGGAAAAGAGTGGGATCGAGTCGAGATGACATCGACTTGCCCACTTTAACTTCACTCTCCAAAGGAAGGGTGGGATCAACCAATGATTGACTTGGATCAACCACTTCAAATTCACTATTCAATGGAAGAGTGGGATCGACCACTTGATCAACCAATGGAATGTCAAGGGAAAACTTATGATAACTGGTTGGAAGTTGTTGCCAAGGAAAAGTAATATCTTCCAACAACTTTGAAGCTTCATCCATGCGAGGACAAAGGAAAGTGTGATGCATATCCTTACATAGAAAGAAAGGATATCTAGCCTGTCCTTTTCAACTCTTAACCAAAGAGTCACTAGATGAAAGGGAATCATCAGCATGATGATCAGAGACTGATGGGATAGGATGTTTAGACCACACTTCTGACACAAGGGAAAGGCCGTGATAGTCCTTGAGAAGGTGATCACCCTTGCAAAGGAAATTATCTTTACGAGTGTCAAAAATAGGTACATCAATACTCCCAACATGATGACCAGTGAATGGTGGGCTCCCTGCATGATGTCCAGAGGTTGAAGTTGTGACCTTCTATTTAGTGTTCTTATTCTTAGCCTTCCTTTTCGTCTTCTTCTTACCCGCTTGTTTACTAACATTAGAGTTTTCAACATGTGAAGAGGAAGAAAGGGAAGTCAATTCAACATTTGATGAAGAAGGAGAAGGATTAACATGTGGTTGATGCTCATGTGCTAAAGTAACAGGATCCGACACAAAGGGTGCATTTGGTATAACATGATTGGAGAATAACCTTAGTGGTAATCCAATAATCAATCTGGGAAGGTTCAAAGTGGGCATAAAGGGAGGACCAACAGCTCCACAAGGGGAAGAAACAAAAGACATTCCTTGAAAAGGATTCTCTTGACTAGTGGTCTCGGGAAAGTCTCCCATATATGAACTCTCTAAGAATCAATGAAATACCACACAAGATCAAACATTACTCAAGTCTAAAAGCCATGAGAAAACTGTGTGAATAAGAGTAGATCAGAAGTCAAGACTCTCATAGGATTATCAAGGATTCAGAACTATGTGATGCTGAGACGAACAAAATGATAACTCAGTTGGTCACAAGAATCCTAAGAGGATATCCCAATATACACTAGGTACGGGGGAGCTCAAATTCATAGTGGTGTTGTCTAATGCACAATCGTTTGAAAGGGGCCCTCTGATATACAATCGAGTGCATGAAGTATCTTTATATATACCTTAAGGGTATGTGAAAGGCCATTCGATATACCAACGGTACGTGGAAGAACCACATAGTCCCTAGGATGCAATGTATGCAATAAATGATAGCTGCCACATTTAACGACGTCGGAACTGTTGGGCTCTAGAATTGTCTTTCATAATGATGTTATTTATACTAATTTCCCATATTATCTACCATAATTTAATACATCTATGTTCGATATATATATCTTTTACTTTTTTTTATTAATTAAATCTCGTAAATGTAAAGTGGGCATGATCTTTCATTTTTATGTATTAAATGCAATATTGAGCATTTCGGTACTGCATATGGCCCTTCACCCGACTCTGAGTTCTGCACTGGGTCTAATAACATGTTTCTTATTGGTTCATTGGTAATATTTAAAACCATAAAGTTATAATGAGCTTTAAACATCGATTTAAATCTTAAACACTCAGTATTATTATTATTTTACACATATTAATCCTTTTAAAGAGAAAAAAAGAATTTGTTTAAATTTAGAATCATTTATAAATGAAATTATTTTTTTATAAATATTTAAAAGCCACCAAACTCATTGAATAAATGGAATATGATATATACCCATGTTAATTAATTAATTAATTAATAGTTTAAATACCGATATGAAAAAGCCACCATTTTTTGAACCACTTTTAAAATCCATTAACGAATGAATATGATGTGGTTTTTGTAAAATATTGGTTACCATATCAATTACCATATCATGTTTTTCCATTAAAATCCATTACAATATTAGTTAATGATCCGTTGGGTTTTTCACTACATTGATTTCAAAATATATTTTGGTGGATACAATGTATTTTGGTTTGGTTTTTTAATTATATGCAAGTATCAATAAAACTAACGCATGTTTTTATTTTGTGCAGGTCGTCAAGCAATGCATGCATGGGAATATTTTGTATCATATCACGTGAAGAAGGATGACAAAGCAACAAAATCATAAATGAATAATGATTCAGCCAATAGAACTCAAGCACCCAGCGGTCAATGTGGCCAACAAACCAACAAAAATTTCTCTCAAAATTTGGATTTGTGAACTAATTTCCATTACAGGTCATTTGGTTGCTCATTCGAATGCCCATCCAGACCAAGCATTTTTAGCAGACATCAGAGTTTTGGGCTAGATTTTCAGGAGAATAGAGGTGAAACTGAAAATTCTGGCACATTAGTTTTGTGTGGATTAGGCCTATTTAGGTGCTTGCAAAGAATTTTTCCAAAATTTAAAGCCATTTAGGCGCAATCTATGGTTATTTAAAATGTATTTGCCTAGAAAACGTCAGAATGTGGTTGGCCGTTTTTCTAAGTTTGTTGTTGTTTTAATGGAATCGTTTCTCAGCATTGAAGACCCTCTATTGTTAGAGAGGGGCGGTTGACCTATTTTCTTTTGTAAAAAACTATATAAACATTCTCAGGGTTGTGAAGAAAGGGAGAGGAAAACTCTTTGTAAACTTTACTTCAGTTTAATAAAAAATATTTGTTTTAGCTATTGACACTAGTGGAAAATGAGAGATTAATGACCAGGAGACCAAAAGTTTTGGTCACCACAATCTCCTAGAAGGGATAAATGACCAAAATTGATAATTCTAAG
>LPNX010210732.1:0-10000 GCA_001517045.1 Pseudotsuga menziesii
AAAAAAAAATTATCTTTCTGATTTTTGGCACGGTTAAAAGAAAAAATCCACGCGCCGTCGGAAAAAACCGTCGGATTTTGGATCGAAATGTAGTAGTGTCTTGATCTGTGGACTCAATCTCCACCGTTCGTTCTCTACAAAAACTTGCTAAGGAAAAAAACCTGCGGGTTGCACCAACTGGTCATGAAATTGATCAATCCACGCTGCAATTTTCCTGATTCTTTATCCTAACACTCTTATGAATGCATCTACACTCTATTTCAACTATTCAAGCAATAAATTGATGCGTTAATTCAACAACTTCACAAAAATACACAATGTTCAGGGAAAACGTCGAAGTCGTATTTGCACAGATACATGGTTCAACAAAGCACATGCATAAAGGATAACAACCCTACAAACACATGGTTAATCCTTTTATTAGGAAACAAAGGAAAATTCACACAGCTTGGATCTCTCTCCTTTTGATTCTTCAAAATAATTACAAGTAGGGATCAGACATGGGTCTGTCCTCCTCTCTGCAACTCAGAATTCTAAATGTTGAAGAGGAGAACCCCCTCTATATATCTAAACTATCTATTTAACCTAAAACTACAACCGCCTCTATTGAGTGTTCCTATAACTGAAAACAAACAACTACATCGCATGATGAGAAACATCCATGTCTCAAACAAACAATCATATGCTTGATCTCCACGCAGGGAGTCATGATATGTAATCCTTCCTATGGCTAACAAAATCTGACTCAGCAAAATAAACAAATCAAAAATATGCCACAACATGTGACCAACTCATCACATTGCTGGCATGCCACAATGCTCTTGCATCAGACTCGCAAGGTCGAAAAATTATGAACCCCTTGTTCATTAGATCAGCTACAATGAAACCCTTGGATTCCAACTCTATAGTGCTCATCTAAGTAGAATCCTCTGTCAGTTTCTTCTTCTATTTGACCAAATACTCCAAATAGTCCTTCCTCCTTGTACTCTTCGTCACTCTAGTGTCCAGAATGGCCTCAAATTCCAATGGTTGGGTCACAGGCATCTGCCTCACCCATTATAAGTATTTAGTAAGATCTTTACCTTATACAAAGGTTCCAATATCACCTGCTAACTAAGGATATAGATCTGCTACACTAAATATTGGTGAAATACCCAGTCCTGTAGGCATCTCTAATTCATAAGCATAGCTAAAAAACTTCTTGAGTATTCTGTAGGGTCTAATCTTCTTCATCTTTAGCTTGTTATACTCTCTTTTTGGACATCTGTCTTTCTTTAGATATGTTAAGACCAAATCTCCTACTTCATAGTTACTTTCCCTCCTTCTGGAATCTGCTCTGGCTTTGTAACTGGTGTTATAGTGTTGTAACCTTGATTTCACTTGCTCCTGCAGTTCACTAATTCTTGTAGCAAACTCTTCTCCATCTGCACTTATGTTCTCCAATTGACCTAAGTCACGAATTTCACACACCTCTTGGATGCATTCCATATAGAATTTGAAATGGACTCATCCTTGTACTTCTGTTTGGTGAATCATTATAGGAAAACTCACTTTGAGCTAATACTCTGTCCTACTGCTTAGGACTCTCTCCAATCAAACTCCTCAACATGTTTCCCAGAATCCTATTGACTACTTTGGCTTGTTCATCAGACTGTGGGTGATATGATGAACTGAAGTTCAGTCCGGTACCCAACTTATTCCATAAGGTCCTCCAGAAATGACCTATGAACTTCACATCTCTATCTGATACAATTCTTCTAGGTAAACCATGTAGTTTCACAACTTCATCAAAGAACAAGTTAAAAAGGTGTGTATCATCACTAGTCTTGTAACATGGAATTAAATGTGCCATATTAGTGGATCTATCAACAACCATGAAGATAGAATCATGTCCCTTCTAAGTTCTTGGAAAACCCAGAATGAAAAACATACTCACAGAATCCCAAGGCCTAGTTGTAATAGGCAATGGTGTATACAATCCTATGTTCTGGCTTCTCCCCTTAGCATGCTGGCATACTTTGCATCTGCTTACAAGATTCTCAACTTCAGACCTCATCCTTGGCCAAAAATAGAAATTACCCAACTATCCTAAGGTTTTATCACTTCCAAAGTGACCTGCCATACCTCCATTATGTTTCTCCTGTGTCAAGTTCTCTCTCATAGAACACTTTGGTATACACAATTTACTATTTTTGAAGAGTAAACCATCCTAAAGTGTATACTCCATCCATGGCTCTCTATCTTCTTCTACTGGATTCTTATAAGCCCTGTAAGCTTCCTGGAAATCAATGTCAACTTCATATAAATCTCTCAAATGCTAAAATCCCAAGGCTTGGATATGATTTTCTTGCATAATCAACAGTCTCCTACTCAAAGCATCATCTACTTTGTTTGACTATCCACTTATGTGTTTCAACACAAAGGTAAAGCTCTATAAGAACTCAACCCACTTGACATGTTTTAGGTTCAACTTAGGTTGCTGCATAATATATTGCAATGCATGGTTATCCGAATATAACACAAATTCTCTAGGCATTAAATAATGTCTCCAATTCTTCATTGCTTGAAAAATAGCACAAAAATCCTTATCATAATATGAATACTTCTTCTTTACATCATTCAGAATCTCACTAAAATATGCTATAGGCCTGTCCTCCTAACTGAGTATAGCCCCAATTGCTACTCCACTAGAATCACACTTTACTTGGAAAGGGTGGTTGAATTTTGGTAACTTCAATAGTTGTTGTTCAGTGATATTCTTCTTCAAGAACTAAAAACTCTTTTTAGCCTCTGCTATCCATTGATATGGCTATCTATCCTTCTTAATTGTCTCAACAATAGATACTCAAATACCACTGAAATTATTTATGAACTTCCTATAGAAACTTGCCAATCCATGAAAGCTTCTTACCTCAATTATGTTCCTAGGTGAAGGCCAATCAATGATTGCTTGCAATTTTTCTGGATCCATCTTCAACCTATCTCTCGAGATAACAAAACCCAAATATACTATTTATATCTTCATGAATGTGCACTTCTTCACATTTATCAATAACTTCTCATGTTGCAGCCTCTCTAAAACATATCTTAGATGCTTCAAATTCTCTCCTTCTGTTTGGCTGAAAACCAAAATGTCATCAAGGTAAACTATCACAAACTTACCTATGAAATCTCTCAATACTTCATTCATCAACCTCATGATATTACTTGACGCATTGGACAATCGAAATAGCATGACCAACCACTCATACAACCCATCATTTTTCTTGAAGGTTGTCTTCCACTCATGTCCTTCTCTGATCCTGATATTATGATATCCACCCTTCAAATCTAGTTTTGAAAAGCACGTTTCCACACTTAGACAATCCATCATATCATCCATCCTTGGTATTGGAAATCTATATTTGATGGTGATCTTGTTAATTTCTCTTGAGTCAGTACACATCCTCCACCCACCATCCTTCTTTGGTGTTAGTACTACTGGTACTGTACATGAACTTGGACTCTTCTGAACCAATCCTTTGTCCAACAATCCTTGGACCTGCTTCCTCAATTCTTCATTCTCTAAAGGTGTCAATCTGTATGATTTCTTGTTTGGTAAACTAGATCCTGGAATAAAATCAATTTGATGAATTATATCCCTCTTTGGAGGTAGTTCATTGGGTAAATCATCCACCACAATGTCACTATACTCACTTAGCATCTCCTGAATCTCCTCAGGTAGATCTATCACGCTGGTCTTCATCCTCACCACTCTTGGCTTACATACCATAGCATAGTTCAACTCTTCCTTCTCAATCTACTACAAATAATCGTTTCTTGAAAACATCATAACTTTAGGTGTTGATTGTCCTGATGTACAACCTTCTTGTAAAGGGTGAAGTACATGTGTTATCCCATTCTGCTTGAAACTATGACAGTTACTCCTACCATCATGAGTCACTCTCTTATCAAATTGCCATGGTCTTCCTAACAGTATATGACAAACATCCATGGGAATCACATCACATAGAATCTTGTCCTTATATGAACCTATTTGGAAATCAACTACACACTGCTCACTTACTAGGATTTGATGTCCTTTATATAACCAAGATACTTTGTATGGAACATGATGCTTGGTCTTCTTCAAAATCAGCTTTCCTACCATCTCTATGGAAACAAGATTGTCAGTACTCCCACTGTCAATCACCATCTTACTGTACTTCCCTTGGACTTTACACATAGTCCTGAACAACGATTTTCTTTGAGAAGGCTCTGCTTGATCCTTCTCACATTTCAATACGACCTTGTTCATCATCAATGACTTTCCTGTCTCTGGAAAGACTTCCTCTACGGTCAACTATTCTTGTTGATGCTCATTCTGAGCTATATAGGCTCCCCTCTGTCCTACGTCTTATTTCCATGGACATTCAAATGTCTTATGCCCCAACTGATTGCATTTGTATCATATAACAACAGCTTCTTTGCCTCTTCCTCTACCTACTTGGTAAGGTCCTCTTCTTCTAGAACCACCTCCTCTACCATGTTGTTCTTGTTGTCTAGAGTTACTGGAATCTCCTCTTTGTGGTCCAAACCTTCCTCTTCTAGTCACTTTTCCTCTTCCTCTGGATGAACTACGACCTCTATTGAAGATTTGATTCCTTGCTATCTTTTCTTCTACCCTTAAGTCACATTGATACGCCTTCTCCATTGTTAATCATGTTGATCTCTTCTTAGATATCCATCCTTAGACCATTCATAAATCTAGCATCCTTCTCTACTGATTCCTCCACATATCCAGCCCTTAGGCTTACTTTGTAGAACACCTTAGTGTACTCTCTCACTGTTAACAATGTTTTCCTAAGGTTCTGTACCTACCTATACATAATCAACTGGTAATATTTGGGGAAGAACTTAGCCCTCATCTTTGCTACCATTCTATCCCTGCTTTTATCAATGGCTTTTTCTTCCTCCTTCTTTCTGCTTGCACACTATCCCACCACAAGGATGCATTCCCTTTCAACCTCATCACAACAAGTCTGACTCTCTTATCTTCTTCTACCTCATCGTACTCAAAGTACTTATCCAACTCAATGACCCAATCAATGAGATGCTCCACGATGAGACTTCCATCATAGGTAGGAAACTCTGGTCTCGGCCTTGAAGTCACTCCTAGAATAGAACTAAAATATCTTAACTCTAGTGTTTCCTGCATAGGTGCAGCTTCTTCTCTTTGCTCTCCATCCTCGGGTTCACTTACATCCCCTGCTTCTGGGTCTCTTTGTCTGTCCATTTCCATGCCTTCTAGACGTGCCCTTAGCTCCCTCATTTCCTCTAGAACTTCTGTGTTCCCTCCTAGTTAACCACTGCCACAGCCTCTTTCTCTTCCAATGCATGCAACCATCTTCTCACACTAAGCCTCTGCAATAACAGTTCTCTTTCACAATGTTACGACTTACCACACCAAGCCTATTCTCAGCCCTTGGTCTTTTGGTAACACTGGTTCGCTATCCAGAATATATTAAGCACTCTTCTTGGCTGTCTACATGCTTCTATAGCTACGCTTCTCTCTTTCACGAGCTTCTCCTTGCTCCTTCAGAAATTCTACCCACAATATCGACTATGGAATTTCTCGATAAGAAATCTCTAAGCTAGCTTTGATACCAAAATTGGTGTAGGTGGGTTGATCACAAACAACCCCAACAAACACTTTTAGGATCTGGTGGATCCTACACTTAGTAGGACTGCCAAATTTATCCTAATAGCCAAATTATTCTCTAAAATTTCCTCCCCACAATTGCCTTTCCGCAAGCTTGTTTCTGCAACAGAGTTCCTGCAATTGGGTTACGAGATGCGGGATGTGGGATGTCAGTTATTCAAATTGTTCCCCTGCAAATTTCCTTTCCACAATTATGTTTCTGCAACAGCTAATCTCCAATTGGGTTGCAGGATAAGGGATTTAGGATGCCACCTTTCCAAAGTTTCTTCCCCGCAATTTCCTCTCCGCAATTCTCCGAACCGTCAAATCTTTGCAGCCCTCACTCTAACCGTCGATCTACTTTTTGGTGGGCACCTCTCATATATCTGCAGATATATTAATTTCCTCGCAACTTTCGTTGCGGGATTCTTCTGGGCCATTAGATCTTGATCTGCAGACTCAATATCCACCGTTCGTTCTCTACAAAAAATTGTTAAGGAAGAAAACCTGCGAGTTGCACCGACTGGTCATGAAATTGATCAATCCAGCCTACAATATTCCTGATTATTTATCCTAACACTCTTATGCATGCATCTACACTCTATTTCAACTATTCAAGCAAGAAATTGATTCATGAATTCAACAACTTCACAGAAATACACAATGTTCAGGGAAAATGCTGAGGTCAGCTCTGCGCAAATACACGGTTCAACACAGCACATGCATAAAGGATAACAACCCTAAAAACACACGGTTAATCCTTTTATCAATCAACAAAGGAAAATGCACACATCTTGGATCTCTCTCCTTTCAATTCTTTAAAGTAATTACAAGTAGGGATTAGACACAAGTCTGTCCTCCTCTCTGCAACTCAGAATTCTAAATGCTGAAGATAAGAACCCCCGCTACATTTCTAAACTGTCTATTTAACCTAAAACTTTGACCGCCTCTATTGAGTGGTCCTACAACTGAAAACAAATGACTACATAGCATGATGAGAAATGTCCTTGTATCAAACAATCAATCGGATGCTTGATCTCCACGCAGGGAGTCATGAGATGCAATCCTTCCTACGGCTAACAAACTCTGACTCAACAAAATAAACAAATAAAAAATATGCCATAGCATGTGACCAACTCATCACATTGTTGGCATGCCATGATGCTCTTGCATCAATATACCTCTCACACTCCCAAGCAAATTTAAGATTCCTAAACACATAAGCTAATACCTATATTAAATTGGAAAATGTAAAAGCAAGACGCAGGGGCATTGCAACCTCGTGGCTCGTGTTAATGAAAACAAGTAATTATTATAAAATATATTCTAGGTTTTAATTTCTAAAATTATTTTTTTTATAATTAACAATTATATGTAAAATACATAAAATTAATAATATTGATAATATTAATTAATTATAAAAAGAAATATTTTTGAAAATATTGGAAAATTAATTTTCAATTTTTACAATATTTGATTTAATATATTCAATAAATAAAATATAGAAGGTAAGCATATTAATGGCGACTCGATATTTAGAAGACATCACTCTACCATTAACCACCTCACTACACCTAGGATAATGGCGAAGGAATGTTGTAATATTAAATCCAATCCCTTATGATGCTTTATGGACTTTAGGAAAGCTTTTGATACTATGGATAGAAATAACTTGTGGACTAGATTAGAAGGGATAAAGGTTCCTTTAGAGTTGAGAGTTGCAACATTAAGGTTGTACAAGAAAATTCATGCCAAATTTAAGAGCACTGAGAGATGGTCAAAATATATTAATTGTAATATTGGAGTTAAGCAAGGATGCTCCCTCTTCCCTGCCCTTTTCATCATATACATCAATAAGTTAGAAAGTTGTTTAGAAGAAGCAGGTTGCTCTACAATGACCTTAGCTGGAACAGTTGTCATCCTCCTCTATGTTGATGATCATTATTCTTATGGAAAGGTGCCCCTCTAATTTTGATAAACAATTAAGGATTTTCAAGCATCTTTGCTCTAACATCGGTATGTGTGTTAAAACCAAGAAAACGAAATTATGATTATCAAGTCCAAGAAAGACACTAATTTTGAATATGGCAATAACAACTTGGAGGAATTGTCCTCTTACACATATCTTGAAATCAATATCCATCACAAGCTCAATTGGAACTATAGCATTGAGAAAATGATTAATGGAGGGTCAAAAGGTTATTTTGGCCTAGAAAACAATTGTAAATCAACAAACCTAATGATGTGGGATAAAAATAAGTCCCCATTTAGAATTATTGTCACTCTTGTTATCTTATATCGTTGTGAAGTTTGGGGTTGCAACATCTCTCGAGAATCCTAGAGAAAGATTGAGAAAATTTGTGCAAAATTCAAAAATGTGTTATCACAGTGTGCATAACCTCAAAATTAAAAACAATACACTCTATCCTATTCACCTTATGGAACTGGGTCTTCCCCCCATCGAAAACATTACTATGACTAGGTACCTAATGTACAAGAACATGACAAATAACATGGAAGACTGGAGACTCCCTACAATTGCTTTAATTTATATTCAAAAGAGGATGGTATAAAAACATCATGGCTTAGTTAAACCAAAAGGGGATTGATGAAAATCCCACTTTGCAAAATATCAACAACCTCAAAAATACCAAGTATAAAGAGAAAAATGTGGGACAATAAAGTTTTGGAAGTTAAAAGAAAATTAGGATATTACAAATATGTCATTAACCATAATATGGAAGATCAAAAATATTTTCCTTTCTTAACTAGTTGAAGAAAAACATTAATATAGGCAACATATGAACTCCCATGAGCCTCATAACAAAACATAGGCATGGGAAATTCCTAAAACACCATGGATGGAAAGGATTCACGAGTTCTATGAGTCAATGAGAGTTGATGATGAATGCCATTTTATTTTAGTGTGGTTTACAATGTCAACACCACAATTTTTCTTTCTCTTTTTTCTTTTACTTTTTTAATAGAGGAATGAAGTGTCATCTAGAGGATTTTGTCTCAAAGAACCAATATATATTTATCAAAATGTATTCTTTGTTTTGACAAAATCTCATATGTGTAGGCAACTATAATTTACACTCTTTACTATCTCCATTCCTCTATGTAGATATGAAATACACTACTTGTTTCAACATAACTTTATATGAACATAAAACTATAAATTCCATTCATTACTATATCCATTTTTTTATGGGTTCTATTGTGAGCAAAACAATTTTCATGGTTGAAGTTTTGCTTACTTAGCTCTATGTCAAGACCACAATTTTTTTTTATTTTTTTTTCCTTTTTTAATAGAAGAATAAAGTGTCATCTACAAGATTTTGTCTCAAAGCACCAATATATATTTATCGAAATGCATTCTTTGTTTTGACAAAATCTCATATGTGCAGGCAACTCTAATTTACACTCTTTACTATCTACATTCCAAGTTCCTAATCTTTGCTACAATTCTAACCTCCATGATCTTCTAACATGTCAAAACTATGACCACCTAGGAAAATTATTCTTTCTAAGCTTTTCTATCATAGAAATACAATTTTACAACAATCTGAATAACTTCTATCACTTTTATTAAGGTGGATAGACCAAATGAGTTTTAGTGGAGGTTAATCTCCATCATTATCATCAAATTAAAAAAAAAATAACAAAATTTTACATAATACAAAATACAAATTTCTCAAAACAAAAACTTAATTTAATTATTGAAATTCCAATTAAAACATAATTCATGATAATATCATGGATAGCTAAGTTACAAGGAAACTTGGGTACTGGTATGGGTACCCCACTTTTTGAAAAAGGGTACTGGGGTAGTCACATCATATCCATATAGATTTATTCATAAATTATGAATCATGATTCATAATTATAAATTGGATGATTATTTAAAAAATGGACATTTGATTATTTGAACAATTAACATTCACATTGAAAATTTGATAAAACATAGACTCAATAGATATCAATTACAAGATTCGAAGTTACATAAAATTTGATAAATCATTGTATCAGAATCAAACTCAGAGAGACACACTCAAACTCACACATGAACCTACACTTATGTATATTTTTATGTGCACATTTCCATAAAAAACATTCATTGTAAATCATTGTAAAATCAATCTACCAGATTTGGGCAATATTCAGTGGAATTTGAACAGTGTTGCAACGTGTTTGACTTAAGTATTGTTCTCCATCTTAGTTAGCAAAAAATTAGTTCATATTTAGTGGGGGATCATTACATTTTCTTCAATGGATTGCATTTTACTGAGTCGACCATACCCGAGAGCACCCAAACAT
>LPNX010210732.1:17500-89882 GCA_001517045.1 Pseudotsuga menziesii
AATAAATAAACAAATAATAATAATAATAATAATAATAGTAAGAAAAAGTAATTCACCAAGTAATATATAAGTAACATTAAAAAAAGAGCTTAAGGATGACGTTTCTTTAAGGGGGAATGTATGTAATAAACCACATTAAGAAGAATAAATACATAAACTAAAGTAATAAGAATGATGAGAATGGAACTAAAGTAATCATAATAATAACTTAATAATAACTAAATTAAGAAATCTTTAAGAAATTAGGAAAGCCTTAGCCGTGCACCCACCCCATTAATTGTGCTTAAACATATCGCATGCGCGTTTTGCTTATACAAATCACGTATGCGTTTTGACTCTATATAACGCATGCACGTTTTGGGACTGTTAAAACAGTGAATTGTCTTTGTTTGAGAGCAACTTCACTCTGTTTTTATGAAAATTTCGATTAGCGTGCATTTTTTTTCAAGAGCATGAGCCTGCCTGTGGAAATACTCACAATCTACACATTCTTCATCATTCTTTTTGTTATGCAGGTGCAACATTGAGGACATCTTTCATGGTTGAGGAGCACACAGGATAAGATATCAAGCTTCAATGTCATTTCATGGTGATGGTGGATATAACTTTCATTTGCTTATTAATCAAGAGAACCAGAGGTAAATTTTCCCATTCATTATTGTTTTGATGGGAAATATGAACAATTGAGAAGGAAGATTGAAGCACCTTGAAGGATCAATAGTTATAAAGCAAGTTAAAGGTTTGGAAGCTTGTAATTGAGGAGCAACAAAAACAAACTATATTGACATTGATCATTGTGATGATGGGGAATGTACGTAACCGAGGAAGAAAATCAGCAAAGAAGAAGAGACCTCAAGAAGTCATCGAAGAAGAGAAAGAAAAGAAAAAAATAGACATGATGAATCGAAGGCTTTCTTTGGAAACTAATCCAAATCCAACTATAGAGGATACGGCGGTTCATCCTATTAATCCAGCACAAGAAAAAAAGGAAGCATTCACTAGAGGGACCTTCAATTTCCACAATAGTTGTTGAACAAGCACCCCATGGAAGTATTCAAGAAGCAAAACGTAGGTGCTCATTAGGGGATGTTTCAAATCCCACATCAAGTCAAAGTGATAAGTTACCATCTCAAGACGAAGCTCATGAAGAGGCGGTGTACATGGAACCTATTGTTGAAAAAGCATTGGACATGGAGCCTACTGTTGAAGAAGAAAATATTAACTGGATCATCGATGAGGATGTTGGACTTCCACCATCCAACTACCAAGAAGAGAGTGAAGGACAACAAGTTGCTACTGAAACGCCAGAGCGTATTGTTGATGCGTTAGATGATAGAAATCCAACCCCCTTACCTCCATTAGAAAGCACACGTTGAAGAACTCTGAAGCGTATACAAGTTGATGAAGGACTCCTCAATTCCATTGGCATTAGTAATCCCAAATGGCATGACAATGAACTCATAGTGACAATATCTGGTCCTAAAAGCCGTCTTGAAAATATCCTCATCCTTGATTCGGACTTGATGATAACGAGATCTTAAGTCAATTTTTGAAAATATTATTGCTCTGCGTAGCTGATCAAATAGATCGTCTATGCGGGGCAACGAGTATCTATTTTTAATTGTCATCTTATTAAGCTGATGATAATCAATGCATAAGCGCAGAGTACCATCCTTCTTTTTAACAAAGATGAAAGGTGCTCCCAAAGGAAACACACTTGGTCTTATATACTTTTTATCTATTAGTTATTTTAATTGTGATTTTAATTCATTAAGCTCCGGGATGTTCATTCGGTAAGTATCTTTTGAGTTAGGTACCACACTCGGTACCAACTCAATAGTGAAATCCATCTCTCTTTTCAGAGGCAATCTCCGAATTTCCTCCATAAATACATTCGAATAACCTCTCAGAATAGGTATATCTTCTAATTTTAGTTTTTCTTCTTTATTAATGTGTTATTCATTAATTATAGTTATAGAAAAATATTTACATCCCTTTTGAATGGCCCTTTTTAGTTGTAAGGCAAAAATCTATCTGATTGTTGTTTTCATAGGAATTCCTTTTACTATCACCATTTCTTTTTCGTTATTCAAACACGTAAAAGTTTCATCAAAACAATTTGACACTACTCGATGTTGTTCTAACCAATCCATTCCAATTAACACATCATAGGAGCCTAATGGAAGTACATTTATCTTTACAAAAGTTTCAAACTGATTCATAAATAAAGTACAATCTTTCACAAAATTAATTACTTTCCTTTTTTCTCTTGTAGCTAATTGAACCATCCATGACTTTGCAAATTTTTCTACTCGTAAATTACCTTTCTCTACTAAGTTGGGAGAGGCATAACTCATCCTAGCTCCTAGATCAATTAAAATAGAAATGGGTTTATGGTTCATCATACCTTCTACTTCCACCATGGAAGTCTGATATTCGGCGTGTCTGTTTTCCAACGATGCATTGATTCTGGGAATCCCTCTTGCTAAATCACCAACTATCATTTCTTCTTGTACAGTATGGATGTTGTTGACGATCTTCTTCCTGTTAGGACAGACTGATGCATAGCGAGGTCCCTGGCATTCCTAACATTTTATGGGTTCCTTGCGTTCATTATTCTTAACATAATTACTGTGATTATTTGAAAATTCGGTATTTCGTGCATCGGTATGGTTTTGCTGTGAGTTACTTTTATTTCCTTGAAAAATTTTGTTAGGAACATTACGTGAGTTATTTTTCCTGAAATTCAGATTAGGTGTGAAACTTTTATTTTTGTGTTCAAAATTATCAGACCTTTTTTCTTTCTAGTTTGGCATATTCTCCCTTTTCTCGTTCTGTTTATAGCAGAAATTTGCTTTTCGCATGGCCTCTTCAAGGGTTTTGGGGTTATCATATTCAATTCTATCCTTAATATGAAAAGGTAAATAGCTCAGAAACTGTTGTACCTTGGGTTTTTCATCAATAATATAACGCACATAACATAGTAAGCTTAAAAATTTACTATTTAAATCTTTCATATTCATAGTTCCCAACTTCAGGTCATAAAATTATTTAGCTCGCTCCTCGTAATATTTCTTCGACAGAAATTTCTTTCTAAAGCACTTTTTAAAAGTGCTCCAGTTTATATTCTTTTCTTTTATTCCTTTTACACGTTTCTATGTCCTGCCATGAGATGTCAGCTTTTCCAATTAAGTTATATATTTCCATTCTCGCTTTTAACTGATTTCAGTAATTATATATTTGGAAATACTTTTTTCATTCTGGACAACCATGCTTCGACTTCATCTCTTTTTTCTATTTCACCATTAAAATTTGGTGGTTTAATCTTTTTAAATTCCCCATAAATATATTCATAAGGCTTGTATTTCTTCTTCCTATAATGATAATTATCCTCACTGCTGTCACTAGAATACCAATGTTTCTTCCTGTGTAATTCGCTGTAAATTTCAGAGGAAGAACTGCTTTCAATTTTAGAGTATTTTTACCTTTTACTCCTATGTTGTTAGGGCGTATTATCAGATTCTATCTATTTATCCTTTCATTCGTTATGAAACCTTTCCACCAGTATTTGGTTCAGCTCCTCTTGATCTCTTAGGATTCTCTCATTCTCCTTTTTAACAGTCTCCATTTAAGTTTTTAAATCTTTAATTGTTTGCAATAATTCTGATGAATTATTAGTTATATATTCTTTAACAGGTTCTTTTATGGAATTACTTTGTTCATTTAATGCGGATTCTTCTTTAGCATACTCTTTGAGTCCTTCCATAGCTGCAATTCTAGTTCAAAAAAAATTCTGTACAACAACATTTAAAGTCGTAAATCGGTACGCATACTTTGTATTTACTTTTTGTTTACGTGAGTTGAGCCACGTCAGGATTAGTGTTTAAACATGTGCTCGGATACCATGTGTAACACTTAAAAAATCACAAAAATTTAAAATTTTTTTGTGTGACATTTAATGCTAAGTCAAAGCCTAACATTGTTATTTTAACAACTATCTTTAGATTGATTTTCAAGATATGACCATAAGAGGAACTTAACAATTAATATTCTTGACTAACTGAAAATAGAGACTAAAAAAATACTTACTAACTTAAAATACATTTGCTACTAACAACATTCATTCTGTTGTTGATTTCTTTCAGTATTGAAAGTTAAAAATTTAGAGACCTAATGAATTCAGATCGATTGTTTAAATTATAGCATGTGCATGATTATGATAGTTGTTTTTCTTGTTTTACTGAAAGGGCCTGAGGTCGGCTCGAGGCTTACTTAGCTTTCTAAAGCTAACGCGGAATCGATGCTTTTATAGGTCTTTACAGGTAACAAAAAAATTAATTCCACGTTACGAAGTATAAAACTTAAAGTTTAGAACACTAAAAGGAGTAAGTTAGGAAAGAAAGTCCTAAAACTTGTTTTTTAGTCTACACTACCGAAAAGTAATAATTTACTAGTTCTCGAACCAAGACTATTTTTCTTGATAGCAGAATAGACTTGCTAGAGTGCTTATCTATTCTAACAATAAGTTATAAGTTTGATGGAGGATATATATCATCATGCTCTTGGTTGTTTAAGGTGTTGTGAACCTTATTACTTTCCATATAGTTTTATAACTAAGAACATTATTCCTGCTTAGACCTAGAAATTCCTCAGTTCTATAATTATCATCACTAGTTTTGTTTAGCAGTTATAGTTAAAACAAACCTAGTCTATGCATATACATTTGATGCATAACATGAATGAACATGTATATTTACAATGTATTGCATATATCCTAACCTAAGCATATATAAATTTATAGCATATCAAATAAACTAAACTATATGTATTTGATGTAAGAATTATAATATTTCACATAGCTAATCCCTAATATGCATATATAATAACTATTACTATAAACAATCTATAACATGTGCATAAGATTTGTTTAAATCTTAACTTATGTAATAGTATTAATACATATTACTTGCAGGGTTTATTGCATCAGTTTAACTATCATGAAACCCAAAGAATTTTAAAGTTGGTGGATTCCATGTGGAGAAAACTCGTTGGAAGAAGAGTTTGGCTTAAACACTTAAGCACTTATATACCAAAATTGCCCTAATAACGTGACTTGTTTCCATGAGTTGTTTGTTGGGTGAAGGTAAGAGCCGATAGGCTTCGGCCTTCTCGACTTCTGCAGTACTTGTTCAAATTTGTAAGTGTGTTGGAGCACTACTGGGGTATTAGCTCTTCGCCATGATTGCATTATGACCTTAAAGGTAAAGTGTGGTCGTCGTAAGTTCACTGCGGAGAAATTAGATTTCGAACTCTAGTTTCCTTACACCCATTACCTCCTTCTTGCTTGGTCATGGTTAAGACAGGGTGAAAGTTTGGTTTCTAGATTCGTTTCGGTGGTATATATAGTAGTAGAAAACTAAATAAAACCATAGTAGATGATATAAAAAACTAAATAAAACCATAGTAGATTATATATAAAACTAAATAAAACCGTAGTAGATGATATAGAAAGCTAAATAAAACCGTAGTAGGTGGTATATATAGTAGTAGAAAACTAAATAAAATTAGGAGATGATATAATGGATTATCCAATTGTATATAGTAGTAGAAAACTAAATAAAACCGAACGAAATTACTTGACAACAGAAAAGGGAAGCACTAGGAATGCTATTCGCACTTCAGAAGTATTGACACTACTTTCTAGCTAATCCCTTTGTGTTTTACACTCACCACCAAACATTAAAATATTTAGTTAATAAACCTTTACATTATGGTATAATATATCGTTGGTTACTATTATTTCAGGAATTCGAGTTCAAAGTCATAGTTCGACGGGGGAAAGCAGAATTCGGACCCAACCACTTCTCAAGAATCGACATAGGGGAAGAACCGACTAGAATAGAAGATGACCTACCAAATGCACATTTGTTTAGAATTGAAGTTGTACCTTCCGAATTAGCATAAATAGCCCAATTCCTAAAAAACAAACAAGTACCAAAAGGAATGAGTGATAAAAAGAAGAAAATATTAGCAATCAAAGTTGCACCTTACAATATAATAAATGGGTTCCTATGTAAACTATGTTTAGACGAGGTACTCAGTCAATGCATTCTTGATCACGTAAGAGAAATTATAATGCATGAAGCACATTTGGTCCAGCTAGAGGAAATTTTCAATGAGACACAAATGCTAAGAAAATCCAGTAGTGAAGATTAAGGTGGTTGACATTATACCGATCATGTCGAAGATTTGTAAGCAAATGTGACCATTTCCAACGACTAGGTCGACCTCTACCAAGTACTGGAATTCCTTTAATATCAATAAACCCAAGTTTAACATTTGAAATTTGGGTGATCGAATTTGAAGTACCATTTCCAATACCGGCTAGAAGGACAGGAGCATGATATATTATTACATCGGTAAAAAATGTCACTAAATGGGAAGAAGCATAACCTGTCGAAACCTGCTCAAGTGAGGTAGCTGCAAAATTTATATACGAAAATACTATTACTAGATTCGGCTGTCCACTGACCTTGATCAGTGATCAAGGGTCACATTTTATAAATGAAACAATCGCATATTTGATAGAACAATTTAAAATTGAACATAGAAAGACCACATCATACCATCCTCAATCCAATGGTGCAATCGAAGTTGTTAACAAAACTCTGACTAGAGGCCTAACAAAAATACGTAACACCGACAAAGATGATTGGGACGAAAAAATTGATGTTGTCTTATGGGCATACATAACAATGTACAAATGATTGACAGATCAAACACCATTCTGACTTGTTTATGGACATGAAGCAGTCATTCCTTTGCATTTTCAACAACAAACACCTATAATTGCCGACATATTACACATTGATATCAAAGATGCTAGGAAATAATGAGTAATACAATTATCTAAACTAGAAGAACATCTACTGATCATAATACAACACCAGGAGATCCAAAAACAACAACAAAAATCTTGGCATGATTGAAATATTAAAAATAAAAACTTGTCAGTTGGGGACCTTGCGTTTTTATATAATAGTAGAGTAAAAAGAAAACCTAAGAAACTGCATACATAATGGATGGGACCATACATTGTAGAAGAAATCAATGATAACAAATCAGTCTGACTAAAAACATTACAGGGAAGTGTAATTCAAAAACTTGTTAATGGTTCCCAACTGAAACTCTACGGTTGTATAACTGATAACAGAAATTGAAAAAAAATCAAATACTATAAAAACCTAATATCAAAGACAAAGAAAACATTATAGATAAGCAATATGATAGGACCTTGGATGAATTCTCGGGAAGGAAGTAGCATATTACCATTTGAAAGACATAACCACTGACATCATCGACACGCTGAATACCGACCATTCCACCGACATTATCACGACCTCGACACACATCGACATAAAAAGGGACCAATGGTCCAATCAAGTAATAATGATCACCGACATAGAGAGTGCCAAAGCTAGCATGCATTAAAATAACCCTCGATAGATCATCCTTCACAGCCAAATATTCCATTAACAAAACAATTAATACTTCCATCTACCAAGCATCCACCCGCTCCAACTATTTCCACTATAAATACCACACCATATGAGGACCAAACATCATTCTGCGAAGAACTAGAGAATCAGAGCAACCAAAAACTTGAGACCAATCTAGTTTTGTGTGAACCAGAGAATTCAACCGGCATAATGACACCTAAAAGACAACTACAAGATCCACAACAAACAAAATGAAAGAGCTAGAAAAAGATACAACTCCTTTGGTACAACGACTGCATAATGTTCACACTGCGAAATTTATAGAAACATCATGGGAAATATTATGGAAGGAAATCAATAATTGGGCATACCAAAAGGGAAAAATGATAGAGGAAGCTCAAAATCTAAGTGCAAGCACAATCCTGAGTTGTATCAATGCACCTCTAATGGACAGTTTTGCAGGAACAAAAGACATAATAGCACAGTTCATTGTTAACATATATCGCAATGGAAAGTTCTATTTCGAAAGACCTATCGAAATATTTGGTGACATGATCTATAGGCTTACTGGGTTGTCAAACAAAGGGGAACCAGTACCTATGAGGTCAAACCCAGAACTAGTGGAAAAACTAACTCGAACAGCAATAAGGAAGAATAAATGGGGCTTGATAATCAGCCAAATCCAATATACCACACTGAAGATAGTTGCGAAAATTATTTCTGCAGGTCTGACAACCACAAGACGAGGTTCCGATTTAAAACTCGACATGTTAGAAGCAGTAGTGAACATAGCAGAGAAAGGGAAACTCTACCGGTGCGTAGAACACCTAACAGGAATAATTAAGAATACTTGTCCGAAATTCTAGGAGGAGGGCACCCCAATTAAATTTCCTTCATTAATCATTTGGATTGCAATGTACCATCTTCGACCAGTTGGAGATCCAGACTTCAATGAACCAAACAGAATTGGCATGTGGAACTTCAAATATTTTTCAACAACTAGTTGTCAACAAGGATCAAATCAAGCCAAGATTTGGTTGGATACTTGGTTCCAGGGTTTGAAAATTAAAATGGCCATATGGAGGGCACCACAGAATATCCAACGATGTCTGCCACCAACTTCACACATTCAGTTAGAATTATACCATACCTCGGTCTGGTATCTGCAAGGGGTTGGAGGAAATGTTGAACCCCTCGACTTCTATCCATTAGTCAAAGAAATATTTTTCGAGCTCAGTCGACAATCTAACACTAAGTTACACATATGACCAATAGAAAATAAGGTTAATCAATCTAAAATCGAACCTCTGACTGACCAGGAGCAAGAAGAGGATTATGAAGTTTGATTTCATATCAGTACTTTTACTCTTAATAATACTAGCATAAGAGAAGTCAACCCTCTAGAGGTTTCCATACTACCAACAACACAACAATAGGAGGAATAAGGAGTACCGAAAGATGAAGATACCCAATCTGACAACCAGCTTCCTGAATATGCAATGACAAAGGAAAATATCTACCAGCTAGTCATCGAGCTGTCTAAAGCTCAACAGAAAAGGAAGAATCTGGAGAGAAGAAAGGGGAAGCACGATATTATACTTCCAAAACAATCAGATGATGGCAACGATGAGCTATATGTTAGGGCTGCACAGATTCTAGAGGATGTTGCCAAAAACAAGGTACCAGTCGACGAACAGTTCCAAAAGTTCGTCTCAGAAGAAGAAAATCACCCATAGTCAAAAGAAAAGAAAGCAAAAACTGTTACCCCACCTATTGTTGATCTAGTTGACCTCACTACTACCCCACCACCTCCATCCCCAACTCAAATAGTCGAAGAATCTTTACTGACTTCAACAACCATTACACCGACAACCTCCATAAACCCATATTTACAAGCATTACCAGAAAACCTCCGTACCAGAGTATACAAAGACACCAACCTTCAGGATTTCATTAACCAACTTCCATCTATTTTTCCCAATGTTCAAGAAATAATGATAACAAAACCGGTTATCACTTCAGATTCCCCACAACAAATTCTAGACATCCCACTAAATGCCATCCAACTGCAAACTTCTTCATCGAAAAAACAAGTTGTGGGACATATTTAAATCCACCTTCCAGAGAAATCCGGATAAAACCAATGAAATTATGGCAGATCAAATCTCTTCATTTATCCCACAACCCACTGGAAACCCACCACTCCGTAACTCACCTGCCGAGGAAGTCGAACCTACCATTTCTGAAGATATTTTCGATCTCGACCCAGTCGAACCAGTAGAACCAAACCAAGAAATGGTCGAAAATAATGAATCTGTCGAAGCAAGTGAAACTTTTGAATCACCAAAAATTGTTGAAAATCCTCTGTCGACAGATTCCATCTCGACTTTTCAACCATCGACTTTCGAGAAACCACCACCTCTCCCTTCACCCACACCACCTTCACCCAAACCACCTTTACAAACATCACCTATCAATCCTCCACCAGAAACCCAGCTAATAAATTCTATTATACCGATCACAACTACAAAGCAAATATAGGATACACCTTCGCTAACAGAAGAAACTGGAAGACAAAATAGAGAACAAGAGAGGAGAATAAGAAAAGAAAGAAAAGAAAGAAAGAAACAAGAAAAAGAGCACCAGAAACACCTACAACAAGCTTAGTGGCAGATATCATTAGTGATTCACCTGGCTCAATTAGGATCGACAACAACAATCAACACGCAGAAGGAAAGAGAAGAGGAGCTAGACCTGTTGGTGGACGCAATCAATAAAAAATCAAGAATTAGAAGAGAGAAAATAAAAGAACAACTAGAAAAAATAAAGACAAGGCAACTGAATTCTTAACAAAGTGTGAAAACCAGGAAAAACAATTCATTACAATCCCGAAAGGGGTTGACATAGACAAACCATTGGAAAAAAAATACCAACTATTTGAAAGTGTCGTGTTGAATTTTCAAGCACAACTACAAGAAAGGAGAGAAGAATAGGCAGAAGAGACTATTGTGCTGCTAAGAAATCGGTATGCAGCATTTTCAGTAGCCGACAACATGTTGGGACAGTCTATCACAAAATAGAATGTGACAAAGGAAGTCTTGAGAAATTAGTACATGTACTATGGCTAAGTGTTTCAAGAGGTACAGAAGACTCGTGATCTCATTAGTTCACTGCAAAACCATCAAGCAAGCACGGAAGCAATGGCACAAACAATTCAGGACCAACTCATGCTAGAAATGGAAAAACTAGAAAAATTGGAGAAACAAGAACATTAATGGATTAGCCAATCGAGACTAATCCTCATCAATATCGACAAGATCCGACCTCACATGCAAAGATCACTTGGCGTTGCTGAATAAAAAACACAACTTTTTGGGACCGACATGAGCAATATATTTAACATAGACATACATCAAAAGGTAGAGAATTTTTTGAGTCTCACTACTTTAACCATAGACATTCAAAAGGTCCTTCGCACTTGGGAGGATTTCCAACATCAATTGTCAATTACTGCAAAAGCTATTATGGAAGGCTACATTCAACAACAACCATTTATCAGGAAGCACAACCCATAAAAGAAAAAAAACATTATAGAAATACTCAAGACATAATTTTGTTACTTCCTTGGTTCTTCGGGACAAAGAAAGATTTTGTGCAGGGGGAGATGTTGGAGGAGCTAGTTGACTAAGCCAACTAGACTCACTAGTCGACTAATTATATATTAGGTCGACCAAATAGGTCATGTCGGTTGGTTGAACCAACATGTAGTTTATGTAACTGTTTTGTAAACATATATATAGGTTGTTGAGCCAAATAGCTACTTGGTTCGGTTTGTTGTATGAACCCATATGTGTAATTGAGTAATATAATATGTTATTATGTCTACCATTCTTGTCTCTTGTTCTGTTATTGTATATGATTCTTTATGTGTATCATTGGTAACCTTTCAATCTGATTGATTACAACAAGTGTGTGCAATAAGAGAAGCACATAATTCTCTCATTTTCGGTCATTTTGGTATAGGAAAAATAATAGCTCAATTACAACCCTATTGTTATTGGCCTCAAATGTATGAAATTGAGTCCAAATATGTAAATGAATATGTGATGTGTGCCACTAGCAGACCAAGTAACATAAAATTGGGTTTGTATATGCCACGTTTTGTACCTTCTCATCCATGTGAAAATGTGTCTATGGATTTTGTAAGGGGTTTGTGTATATATCATTAGGGAGATTTTAAGATCTAAAATAGGTCTTCTAAGAGATATAATAAAATATTACATGAGAATTTTGTTGGGAAGATATATTAGCAACTTACATTTTACACTATAATCTATGCAAACCATAGTTAAATTAAATTAAAAAGTTGCATAGAAATAAAATTAATTAAAAACAATACATTGATGTAACTAAAAATAAAAAATATAAACACAAATAAATGTGAACTTGTAAAAAGATTTATTTCCATTGTCAAAAGATTTATTTCCATTCAACAATTAATATATATGTAATTTTTAAAAACCAACCTATAATTTAAAATATTAAATTATATTAAATATATATATTTTAAAATTAACATACTATACATTTTTTTCAAAATTAAAAAACCAATTAAAAAACTATAAGAAAACAATACTTGAGTTAAAATAATATATATAGTAAAACATATAACTCTCTCTATATATATTAACTATACATTTATTTCAAAATTAAAAAACCATAAGAAAACAATACTTGAGTTAAAATAATATATATAGTAAAACATATCTCTTTCTATATGTATTAACTCTAAAATATTTGAATTCCTCTCTCATGATCATCCTATAACATTTTACCTTCAAACATTATATATATATATATATGAACTCTTCTTCTCTCAAACTTACATGATCATTCTTTCTATCATGCTTTTTTTAATATTTTAAAATTATGTGAGCTTGTTAAGTACACGAACCTTATGATGTATTAAAAGTATATAATTAAAAAATCTTTTTTCAAATTTATGTAATACAAAGTTAGATGGATATCTTTTTAAGTATATATATTGTTTTTCTCCAAAAAATTATCAAAGGAAATTATATTATTATATTTAAAAGTTTGGAATAAGTGTTTTTTTATGATTTCAAAAGTATTTATAGAACTACCATGGTTAAGTTCTCATCCATCATTGAATATGCGACAAATAACATTGTAACTCAAGCAATGCCACCTCAACCATGGGAGATGATGTCATCCTCTAAAATGTGATTGATTGATTTTTATAGTACAATTTCTTTGTTTTGAGGCCCATTTTTTCCGTCAAAATTTCTCTACTAAGGAATGTTCATGATTATCTATATGTTGTTGTGGATAGATATAGAAAAATGTGTGTTTTGGTGCCTTATAAGAAACAAGTGATAGGAAAAGGGACTACACGTTTTTTCTTCTAGTATATATGGGTTCATTTTTCTTTTCCCACATCCATTGTATCTAATCGATACTCCCACTTTCTTGGGAAATTTCAGACAAATTTGTGGGAGTTAATGGACACTAAGCTTTAGAAGAGCATTGTTTTTCACAACATGCCTATAACCTTGCCATACATTCTTCTACACAAAGGTCTTGTTTTGAGACATGTTTTGGATATTTCCCTCAATATCCTCTGGACTTCATTTTTGGGAAAGAATCAGTTGCAAATGGACGTAATGATGTAGATAAAGTCAATAATTTTATCCAAGAGATCCAATTGGACCATCAAGTTATAAAGGAACAATTGGAAAAGAGCCAAGCTAAGTATAAGGCTAGCATCAGGTTTATCATCACTTCCAAGTTGGTCATCAAGTTTTGTTATACAATAGAAAATAACACCTTAAAGCTGAAGGTAAAAAGCTCAATCTAATCAGGTATGGTCTATTTAAAATTTTGGAAAAGATTGGTGACAATATTTTTCGGTTGGAGTTACCTCAATACATGCAAATGTATTCCATGGTTCATGTTGAAAATTTTAAACTATATGAGCCTACTATGATCATGGATCATGGTGAGAATGTTCAAGTTCCTTATGTTGATAATTTTTCTCCTGAATATCTTGATGGGTTGTAAGAAGATGTTATTCTTGACAGGAATATGAAGAATTTGAGAAGAGGTGATGTGGAGTATCTTCATGTGGGTCTAAAAGGAATGCATCCACGTAAAACACAATTAATGGAAACCAGGAAAGTGAGGGAGATGTACTCTCACTTATATTTTGGATAAAATATTACTTTTGGTGGTTGTTATCAACCCAAATGGTACTTCTCCATCCAAGTGCTGACACTTCATATGTCGGTGCACAAAAGGACATTTATGGATTGAAGGTTGCCTAAAACACTATAGATGGGCATGACATGAGATGCATTCACTATCCACATAGCTTTCCTTTTTATATGTTTATTGTTGTACGCAATTCTTTCCACAGCAACTCGCGTACATACGTGACTATCTCCACAGCATTTCGTGTACTGTACACGGGTATTGTCATTGCAACCCGCGTACAGATTTGTACGCAGGTTTCCCTTATAGAAACTCGCGTGTCATACCTGGGTTGCCAGTATCAATACTCGTGTACACCTCCATTCGACATTAAAAATAATAAACACGATTAATGGAAATTTGTTAAGCTCTAAACATTAACTATCTTAACTATCTCAACCTCCTCAACCTTCGAAACTCCTCTATTTTCCTAAGTATAAATAGAGGCCTTGGGGAGGGCATTGATCAATCATACTTGGAGAGCAAAGTTATGCTAGTGGTATATCTTCAGAAGTATTTGGAGCAGCAGAACTTAGAATCCTTTGGTTGCAGAGGAGTGCTTGTTTCAGGCGTTGGGTTGTATACTTATCTCATTCACTATTGTTAATAAAGAGAATCCTTATTCCAAATGCATGTTGAATATCTTTCATGTATCATGGTTTGATGAATATTTATGATTAAGCACTCTATATATTGTTTATCTAACTTGTTATATATACATTTATAAGATTGTATTTGGAGGATTTTCTCTTTGCAGGTGAAGGAGGTGCATCCCTGAAAGCTTTGGAGAGGAGCAGAGCAGGAGAAGAAAAAGCTTGGATCAACTGTCGTTAATCGGGTGAGTCCAATATATCTTCCTATTTCCTTTATGTACTTTAAAAGCTGATTGTCTGCAAGTTTTAAGAGTACGTTGGTAACCCCAGACCCTTGGTTATAAGGGTGTTTATTCCTAAACAACAGAACTGGAAACTCCACTAGGGAGCCCAGACCGCTGTGGGTTATTTCTGTTTACCGTTGCCCAGTCTTTGCCTTGAGTTTGTGTGTGGTATCCTGTCCTAGTTCATGCTTAGGATAGTGTTTGAAGACCTTGAGAAATTTTCTTTTTATTAGAAAATTTTGTACATGTACACGGGTTTCTCTTGCATACATTCGTGTACAGAGGCCTACATACGCGGGTTGCTCTCTTGGACAGTCACGTACAGTACGGGGGTTGCCCTTATACAGAGTCGCATACAAGCCTTAGCATTTGAATTTTTGGGTTAGGGTTTGCTTGTCCCTATCCCTTTATAAAATTTGTTTGTTGGTTGGTCTTCCTTATAAACATTACACTGCCAGTTTGATTACCTTGTTGACCACACCTTCTGCTTTCTTGTAAATCCCTTGAGTTCCTTTTGTTTGGATTGTCTTTTGTTTGCAATTTGAAGTAGATTTGCCTATTTTGGGTTATAGGTTTAAGTGTTGGTTGTCTGAATCAATGATCAGGGTTCTGGACACTCTTTTTCCCATTCTATCTTTCGATAGTGATTGGTTTTCCACTTACCTTTGTGTGATCTCAGCGATTTCTTGTCATTGTGCCCACCCAAACTAGGGTTCCAAGTCTTCCAATGTTGGTTGATTTTTGGTCTTATTAATATGTTTTACTTCGCTTTGCTTGCTTTATACAGTTGGTTGAATTCAAGCATACTCAAGTTTTGTGCATTTAGGTGCATAGTAGTCTTTGAGCATTTTAAAAAGTGAAAAGAAAACATTTTGAAGCTTTTGCATGTGATTTTGCATAGAGTAGTTTTACTTTCAGTTTTAAAATATAATCTCAAAAAACTACAAAAATATAGTCTTAGTTTTCTCTTTATCATTGCATTTTCATCAATTTATATTTACAAAAGAAAAAAAAAGAACTTTGTTTTAGTAGTGATAATTTGCTTGGAAAACATACACCTTTGCTTTTTACATTTCTTATCGAGTCAAAAACATCATAGTCCTTCACTCCACTTTCTTCTGAGTAAACAAATAACCCTTAAAATGAACACAATAATTAAAATTTACTAGTAATTTTTTTAGGGCCATTCACCTACTAACTTAGGCTAGACTTGTGGGCTAGGACGTGTAAACTTCCCATAAGTTCTAAAATTCAGACATAGTGGACCATTCGATAGGTAAATCCTTATATTTATCGATTGTATCTGGGAAGCTCCTCTCAAACGGGAGTCAAGCACAAGGCCGCATGGAGGCATTGGACTGAGGAGATAACCCTCTGATTCCTTGTTGAAACGTAAATCGGGACTTTTACGCATTTGGGGATTCTGTCCTAGACAGAGTTTCGGGCTCAGCTACCCTGCCCATGCATATGAGTCAAGCTTGTGACTATCCCCCCAGACTATTGGTATAGCTAAGGTAGCCTTTAGTCTCTTGACATTTAGGGTTCATATCTAGGTAAACCAGAAGGCTATTTCTGGTTCACCTTGGACGGGCTTGGAAGGTAACCCTTGTTGGAAGTGTAGGAGGGCGGTGGGTGATTCCTCCGCTTGTGCCTAAGAACCTCTTTAAGGACACCAAGTAACTGTTCTTCAGCTTTCTTTGGGAAAGCATATCTTTTACCCTTGCTGACTATTGAGACTTTAGTAATTTTCGTAGTGATTGCTCTGTGGTTTGTCTGTGTTTATCCAACCTTAGGGTTTGAATTGTCAAATTTAAAAGCATGGAGGACCAACCTATTAGAAGGTCACAAAGGTTGCAAAACCTTCCTCCTCTCATCACATTGGAACCTCCACCTCCACCTCAAAGGCGGAGATTGGACATGGACGGTTCATTTGAACCGATAGGAGTGAGTGAAGTTCCAGGAAAACTAGCACTTAGAGCTAGCCATTTTAATTTTAATATAGTTGACATAGAAGACTTGCAGGCTGATGATTTTGCAAGGAATTTTAACACACCCTTGAATGACTTAAATGATCCTGTGATCATCTATGTTAGGCCTTTTGATTCACCTATTTTAGGTGTCCCTGTGGGAAGGATAATTTCTACTACGGGAGAAAGTTATTTTGCTTTCACCTCAGCCTTTCCGGCTGAAGGGGTACTACCTCCCTAGGTAAGTACCCCTAGATCTGGCATACCTGCTACGCCATTGACTCCAGCAAGCCGGGTGGTCTAATCGTCAGTTCCCATAAGCCTAGCAGGTGCTTCTAGTGACATGGTTACTAGGATCCCCAGTATACCTATTGTTCCTTCTTCCTTTGCACACACTTCCCAGAGCTGTCTAGTAGGATCCTCGGCTTTCATCCAAGGATTTCCTTGGAATGGTGGGAATATTCCCCCATCCACTCCATACATAGGCCCATCACCTTCTTATGTAGGAATGCAGTTTGGAAACACTACCTCTTACGGGCAAGGTTTCCAAACTCCGGTTTCGGCCCTATTCACAAGCTCTCCCTTTTTGTTGTTCAGCGGAGGGATACCTGCTCCCTTTTTTCAAACCCCAGTTTCAACTGGGACGGCCCGAACCTTGTATACTGAACCTCCTACTCACAATCATGTGGCTTATGGATGGAATCTGTTTCAAAGTAATCCATCCACTTCGCAACCGGTGGCAGGGGGAAACCCCACCTTTACATATGGGTATTCGGGGGCAAGTCCCTCTAATCCCCAGACTGGCGCTTTTAGTGCCCCAGTGCGACCCAAGCTTCCTTTTCTGGCAACATTAAACTTACCAGATTTGTCAAAATTGATGAACTAACCAATGAGGCATGACCCCTCGTGGCCACCTGTTCCCACCAAATTGCCATCAGACATCCCTAAATTCGAGGGCAAAGTTGGTGAAGATCCTGGGGCTCATGCCACCACATTTCATTTATGGTGTTCTTCTAATTCACTGAATGAAGATTCAGTTAGGTTGAGGCTATTCCAAAGAACCTTAACGAATACTATAGCAAAATGGTACATTGAGTTGCCTTCCACTGCGTTCAGTATTTTTTGGGACTTGGCTAGTGCATTTCTTAGCCACTTTCAGCTTTCGGTCCGATATGATTTAGGAACGGACTTGTTATCTACCTTTAGGTAGAACAAGGCTACCCACATCTCGGATCATATCCAAGAGTGGAGGAGGCAAAAGAGCCTTATTAAAGCCACTATTCCTCCTGATTTCTTACTAGAGTGGTTCCTTAAATCTATGTTGGCTTACATATCTAAGGACGTATCCACTTCAGGAGTGACGAATGAAAAAGAAGCCATTCTCAGGGCCCAGCAATTGGATTTGATTTATTCACAATATGGGATCTTGTATGAGATTATCCCTGAGGCACCGAGGCCTAACCATGATACGGAGAAACCTAAGACTGGACCCCATGTCGATAGTGTGGTTGGGTCCGTAAAATCTCCCGCTGTAGAGTCTTTGGCCAAACAGCTTCATCAGTTGTCCATCAAGAATTCTACGGTGGAGGTAGCAAAGGCTGCCTCCTCCCCCCAAAGTGCACATGTTTTTGCATAAACCTCTCAGAAGGGAAATCAGCAGCTCGGTGGGAAGAAAAAGAGAGGAAAGAAAGGGGAGGGAAATCAAAACAAGCAAAAACCCACGAACAATGCTAATGGGGGCAAGAAGGAAAAGAAAAAGGTCAAATTCCCGTGTAAGTTCTGCCACGAAGATAACCTCACTCACCTTTGTCCCCTTATGGAACAAGCCCAGAAGTTGCTTAAATCTCAACAACCAGCTGTCCTGAAGGATCCATTTCCCCAAGGGCAGAACTCTGCTTAAGCTTCTAATGTAGCAGGGGGCACTTCCGGTGCCCCTGAACCTAACAATATCAACATGGTTCGATATTCAACTTTGCTACAAACTAGGCATAAAAATTATGAGAAAGAGACTTCTGAGAAGGGTAAGTCTATAGGTGAAACTTATAACCCTCTCACTATCGAAAATCCTACTGAAACTATGCCTAAGATACCGAAAGGTGTCTTTAAGAAGACCTTGCATAACCCTAATGTTAGGGCTGCTTCAAACTACTCCGTGGTTGAATACTTAGCCCAAAACCCTTGTGCAATGTCAGCCTTAGAAGTGTTACAGAGTTGTCCCGTCCAGTGGGATGCCCTCTTACTAAGCCTTAGGTAGCATGGACTCGTCAAGTCTCATGGCAAAATTTCACTTATCTGATGTTAAAATTTGGCTACCTTACCATGTAGCCTTATCAATAAATGTCATCCATGGTGGAAAGGCCATTGGAAGGGCAGTTGTTGATGAGGGTGCTTCTACATGCGTTATGTCCTTGTCATGTTGGAAAGCTCTCGGATCCCCAGAGATGGTCCCTTCAAACACTCTGCTTACTGATTTCAATGGAAGGTCTTTCCATCTGCATGGTATCCTACCAGCTTATGAAATAAAGCTGGCAGGGAAAGAAGTGTCTATTGAGGTGGAAGTGATTGATGCACCTTTGGAATATAATTTTCTTTTGGGAAGAAGCTGGACTTATGCCATGTCTTCTATTGTGTCGGTCGTCTTTCGGGTGGTAGTTTTTCCACACGAAGGAAAGTTGGTTACTGTTGACCAACTCGATTTTACTCGAAAAGGCCGCATGGAGTCTAATGAGTCCGCTATGCCATTGGTTCATCAGGTCAAACCTGTTGCACATAGCTTAGGGGCTGGAATGTACACATCACTGATGGGCACATTTGATCTTCCAGCCCCAATTAACTATATTGGTTCTACTAGTGTGGGGAAGTCCATAGCCACGGTTGTTGATAGGACTGATCCTTGGGTTCTCTCTTCCCCCCATGAACCGGAAGTGCCCTTATCAGCAGTGGAAGTGGCTTACCAAGCTATCACTCAAACCACTGTTGATCCCATTCCAGACCCTTTCACAGTCTCTGAGGACCTGGAAGAAGTCTATTTGCCCGCTTGGACAGAAAACTATTTGCACTCTACAGACTATTTAGATATGGTTTTACCTTCTAATGAATCCATTATAGAAGTCATGTGTGGATGTGGTAAGATCTGTGAAGATATTCACCATCGATCCTATTTTCTTCCAGAGCTAAGCAGGATAGAAAATCAAGAGTTTCACATGAGACTGTCAGATGATGTTGATACACCCATCAATCCCTTACCCAGGGAAGGAATGTTTGCTGAGGGGAATATGGAAAATATTTCCACCACTATCCCTATCAATATCTCTGTAAACCCTGATGTTGTGGAAAATATACATGTAGGTGCAAACTGCTCTCCTGAAGAGATTGCAATCTATACGGTCTTGTTCAAGGAATTCCGCGACATCTTTTCCTGGTCATATGAGGAGATGCCAGAAATTGATCCATCGATAGTTGAACATGAGATCCGAACATACCCCGACGCTAAACCTGTTCCAAAAAAGTTAATACCTATTAACCCGCGTAAAGAGGCGGCTGTGAAGGCTGAAGTTGAAAAGCTGTTGAAAGCTGGTTTCATTTATCACATAGCTCTGACGGAATGGGTATCCAATCTTGTTCCTATTGATAAGAAGCAAGGGACCATATGCGTATGTATGGACTTCAAAGATTTGAATAAAGCTTGTCCTAAGGACAACTATCCCATGCCATTTATAGACCAGATTATAGATGCTTCGCGGGAAGTGAAGTGTTCTCATTTATGGATGGTTTCTCTGGATACAATCAAATTCAAATAAAACTGGAAGACCAACATAAAACTGCTTTCATTTGTCCTTGGGGTACCTTCGCGTACAAAAAAATGCCGTTCATATTGAAAAATGCTGGGGAAACCTTTCAACGGGAAATGAACTTTTCCTTCCATGATATAAAAGCCATTGTCGAACATTATCTCGATGATCTGCCTACACATTCTCACAAGAGGATTGACCATCCAGATCACTTACGGTTGATATTTGAACGATGCAAATACTATAAGATCCGCTTGAATCCCCACAAGTGCATGTTCTATGTCGAGTCGGGAAGACTGCTCGGATTCATTGTCTCTAATAGAGGCATATAGGTGGATCCATTAAAATTAGAGGCCATTGTAAATCTGCCTCCTCCTCATTCTATCAGGCAACTTCAAAGCCTGCAGGGAAAGTCTAATTGTCTTCGACGTTTCATTGTTAACTATGCCAAGATTACCAAGGGTTTCATGTGCCTGTTAAAATAGGACACCCCATTTGTATGGGATGAAACTGCACAACTCGCTTTCAAGGCATTGAAAAAATCTTTCTTGTCGGCACCTTTACTACGTCCGCCAGATTACTCTAGGGATTTTATATTGTATCTGGTAGCGTCCGAGTCAACCATTGGGGTAGTCCTGGTCTAGGAAAATGATAAGCTCTAGGAGCATGTCGTTTACTATATTAGCTGTGCTTTAGTCGGGTCTGAACTCAGGTACTCCCATGTCGAGAAATTGGCCTTAGCAGCTGTCTATGTTGTTCAGAGGTTACGTCACTACATTTTGCTAAGGACCACAACAGTAGTGGCGGATGTGAATCCTTTTCAGTATTTTTTGTCTCGATGGATTGTTGGGGGAAAATTCAACAAAATGGATAGTCATTCTCCAAGAGTTTGACTTGGATTTCCAGTCCGCTAAGTCTAAAAAGTCCTTAGTTTTTGCTGAGCTTATAGCAGAATTTCCAACGGAAGAAGATGTAGTCGTTGAAGATGACTCATTCCCAGATGAATGATATCTTCTTGATAGCCACCTTTTATCCCTGGTATGGATATATAGTTATATATCTCCAGACTTTGAAGTATCCTGCAGCTTCCTCGCAGGAGAAACGACGTAAATTACGCCTTCATGTTAAGAACTACCTCATCATAGAAGATACTTTATATCGAAGAGGGGTAGATTCCATTTTGTGTCGATGTATTACCCATGAGGAAGCGGAGATTGTCCTAAATGATTCCCATAGTGGAGCATGTGGGGGTCATTTATCTGGGTTAGCAACGGCCCAGAAGATACTACATGCTGGTTATTTATGGCCCACAATCTTCAGAGATTGTGTGGAAGCGGTGAAGCGTTGTCATCCTTGTCAGCTTTACACCAGAAAAATGCGGTCACATCCCGCTCCGTTGTTTCCCATTGTCTCAGTGGGCCCCTTCATGATGTGGGGAATTGATTACATGACGTTCAACCTAGCGTCAGCTGGGGGGCACAAATATATCATTGTCGTTGTGGACTATTTTACGAAATGGGCAGAGGCAATGCCCAACTTTAAAGCTAATGGGGAAACAACATCTTTCTTCGTATTCAATCATATTATAGCACGGTTTGGTATACCCAAGGTGATTGTCACTGACCATGGCAGTCATTTTCAAAATAGCATGATGACAGAACTGACCACTATGCTTGGATTTAGACAAGAACATTCATCTTTGTATTATCCTCAGGCAAATGGTCAGGTTGAGGTTGTTAACAAGACTTTGAAGACTATCCTCAAACGTACTATTAATGCAGCCCGTTCTAAATGGCATATCATGCTATACCTTGCCCTTTGGGCATACCGAACTATTGTAAAAACTGCTACGGGTTTCTCTCCCTTCCAACTCGTTCATGGAGTGGAAGCCATTACCTTGGTTGAATGTGAAATCCCATCCTTGAAAATAGCTATTCATGTGTTACCTAATACGACAGAGCTTGAAGAACGTCTAGTACATTTAGAACAGCTTGATGGGCAGCGCAGAGATGCACTGATAGCTAATCAAGCTCACAAGAATAGGGTCAAAATCCAATATGATAAATCGGTCAAACCTCAGATTTTTTTTGGGGGGGAACTTGTTTTGCTTTGGGACCAAGACAAGGAACCCCTGGGGGCAGGAAAATTCAAGGCCATGTGCTTAGGGCCTTATGTCATGTCCAAAGTCTTAAAAAAGGGCGCATATGAGTTAATAGATTTTGATGGGAATAAGTTTCCTGAGCCTAGAAATGGGCTCTACCTGAATAAGTACTATGCTTAGGCTTAGCACTTTTTCTTCTATTTTATTGTATGTATTTTTATGTACACTAGTTTGTCGGTTTGTGTTTTGTATACCATCTGCTGGTTGTTGCAGATGTCTTCTGAGAGGTATGTAGGTTTCACTGATGGTGCCAGTCGCCACACTTCTAATCTTGCTTTAGCGACATGGGTCATTTATTCTCCCTCGGGACAGTTAGTTGCCTCAGGAGGCGCTTGCTTAGGTCCTACTTCTAATAATGTTGCTGAGTATAGGGCTGTAATTGAGCTTCTATGGGATGATTTGTCACGTGGTATCACTCAGCTGGAAGTCCGAATGGACTCTCAACTAGTGGTTTCCCAGCTCAATCGAGCTTATCACATGCGAAACCCTATTCTATTGCATCATTTTATGCAAGTTGGGTTGTTGGAAAGAAACTTTGAATTTATTACATTCAATCACATTCCATGAAATCAAAATTCATTGACTGATGCATATGCTAATTACATTTTGGATTGGCATTTAACACATATTTCATAAAAATATATAGCATGCACATAAAAAACATTTGTAAATAAACCGACAATATGTGTGTGTGTGTGTGTGTGTGTGTGTGTGTGTGTGTGAATATCTATCTATAGATAGGTCGAGTTCTTGATCCTCAGATCCAATCATAACTGTATAATTAACAAAAATATACAAAAATATGGATCATAGTCCATCAAAATGCCCTAGATCTATGTTGGACCACCCTAGTCCCCCCGGTCTCCCTGTACTCTAGCTTCCTCAGCCTCCTCGGCTTCGGCAGCCTCAACAGCATCTATGTACACTAAAACACCTCTGGCTACCCACCTCAAAAGACGTATCCTGATGGGTGGTACTCCAACCACATACTCCTGCATGATGGCTAGGATGTGCTCAATCCTCAAAGTGGGTACTCTTTGGGTAATCCTAGCGAGCTTCCCCTCTAGAACCCTGATACCCCCCTAGTCTTCGCCCAAGACAGGACGAACAAACATACGTGGATGCCCTTCAGGGCGGACTGATCCAATATATGCATTTTGACATGTTTATAGGATTAGAACTCTTATACATATGTATATATCCCTATATTTTAAAATTTATAAAAATTTTAAAACTTGAAAATTAAAACTTACCTAGCTCTCCCCATGCTCCTCCTAGAGGGAGGACAAGGTCTGGATCACCTCGAAAATCTATCCCAGCATATGGAAATTTCTCCAGTGCTGGTAACTGCCTCTTCCACCAAAAGTAGAAGTCATCATCGTACACACTCTGCACTGGGCCACCTCCTCCCTGACGAAGGAAGATATCTCCCCACCTACTCAGCCTAGGCTGACGAGGAGATCTAACTGGTAGAGGTACTACAGGGCTCAACCTTGACACTCTCGAAGAAGAAGAAGGCCACCAAGATGCTATAATATCTGAAGTTCTTCCTTATTCCTCTCTTGCAGTCCGAGAGTTGTTTTTTCAGAATCGGGATTACCCTTAAACACCAATCATACAAAGCCCCGTGCCTGCAGTCCACTGCCTACCTCATTTGGTTCTGTGTGGCGAGATGAAGAGAAGATGATCCCACAACCCTAACTATGGTACTCACCAAAACCTATAGGGGAAGATCACGTATATGTGTAATAGGGATGCAACTCCCTCTCTTTTGGGTCCCCGCAGTGCATAATACATCAATGTAGTTTTGGACACTTAGAGGATCACTGCCTCTGCCGGTGCCCTCCAAGTTAACTGGAACCCCTCGTCATGACAGACCGACAATAAATTAGATGTCCTCAGAATTAATCTCCAAGGACTCACCTTGAAGGTCAAACATGCCCAAATCATGATCCCAGTAGTTTATCATGAACTCTAGCAGGCGGACATTGGCCCGCATAGGTGATGTGCAAAATAATTTCAATAACCCACTTGAACGTAAAACATTCACAATGAGGGCATCCTGGAGTGCTTCTTGATCTAAATCTTTGTGCTCATGCTCCCTCCACTCAAGCACCATCTTCACACCTAGCAAATCAATCATTGTGAAGCATTAGTTTCATATAAAAATTCAAAATTTTGACTCTTTATATATATTTTTACCCTCCACGCAGCATACGCCACTGTCTAGTTAGACATGTCGCCTACTGTACGCGACTGTCTTTTAGACAACCCGCGTACAGAACGTGTGTACACAAGTGTTACTATAGCAAAACCACGTACACAACGTTCCTTGCTTTAGGGCGCTCAAAAATATGAAATTGGGACTCAAAATTGAAATTTGCTAGGATCAAAATGAAGATCTTGGGGTCTAGTCTTACCTGACACTTGCGGAATTGGATTTCGTCCACCGGATTGTCCGCACCGATCAAATGAAGGTAGAGGTAAAAACTTGCTTCTTATGGCTAAAATTCAAAATGGTGAGTTTTATTTAGTTTTTTTAACTATTTATAGAAATTATATTTCTTAAGTGGGTTTTTTTCCTATAAGTCATATTTTATCAAACTAATCCCATCTCTTTTTGCCTTGTAACAGGTTTTTCATCATTCTAGAATGTTTTTTGCTCATATAGGATGGTTTCATGTCATTCCACATGCATTTTGCATCTATACTGATTCCATCTGAGACTTAGTAATCAACATTTTAACCACGAACTATGGTATTCTTAACCATTAGCTCCTTGTCTTTATCATCATTCTTCTATGGATAGGGCCTTCCTCTCATGAGTATCCCCATTTAGAACCTATGTTGTCTTTCGATACTCGTGCTGCAGCTGTGTTAGGTATAAGAGAATCCTTTTAGCTAATTTTCACGCCAAATGGAGCCTCATTATGGTCTCTTTTTACAATCTATCCCTTTATAGGACTCCCTACCCTTATGGAGTTTCTTTGGGCCCAGGTCTGACTCCTTAAAAACATACTTGACTGCTGAGTTGACTTATCCATTCAAGCTCGTTAATAATATGTGAACGGGCATCTGCATTGGTGGTAGGTTATCTCTTTCTCGGACCATGCGGCTATAGGATCACTCTCTTTTCTACAGAATTGAGAAGAGTATTCTCAGGCATAGGTTTATCACTTTTCCGAACCTGAGGGACTAAATTAATGGAAAAGGAACTCCCGGTATGAGCTTAGTTTTCTCTTTTTCGTGCTCTGGACCTAAACATGAAAAAGATTTTGAGTGTACTTTTTGTCTTTAAACACTAAAGAACAAAGCATTGAGTTTATTGTTGTAAGCCCCATTTCTCGTACTCAAATGGATCTTTCCGAGTGATCTTGCTTTCCTTCACACTCGTAAAACTCAATCTATTTATGATGTTCTTGAAGGAGCGTTGGGTAGGTGGTAATTTAACCTTTTTTGGACCTCCCTGACTAAGTACGAAAAAGGTTCACCTTTTCTTCTACGGAAGTTAAGAGAGTTCTTCTATGGTATGTTTTATACTTTTCCAGCCTCGGGAGACTAAATTGGACAAAAAAGGACCCCCCTGGAGTCTTCTTTGGAGTTTTCAGACTCTCTAAATGTGAAAACATTGACTGATCATGTATTAGTTTGGGCTCATTAAATTCACGAATTAGTGGCACTATCAAGCAATATTCCCTCTTCTCTTCAAGCTTGTTAAAAAATGAAGAGAGATCCGAGCTGACTTTCTTGGACTCGTTAAAATTCAACAAGGAAGGTAAGGAAGAAGTTTTCTCCTGTTTTCAGTTAGTGGCAGCATGTTATCCTTGAACATAGCACTCTCTATCTTTTTCGATACCCATGTCTCAGTGTTCACTTTTAGTTCAACTATTACTTCGAGTTTATTACTCCTCCTCGTGTCCGTTCTACCTGGGGAATATGATCATGTCTCCTACATGACAAATAAGTCTAGTTGTTCTATCTATAAAGTTAAAATTTTCCTTGGGTCATCTCTGTGTCGTGCTCACTGTTCAAGGACTTAATTCAATGTCTGATCTATATCGTGATCCCATCATTGTCATATCTGTTATCACTTGTGTCTCCCTTCCTTTACCCAGTTCCTAGTCACTCTTGTGATCATTTGGAGGATCTATTTCCTTCCTTATCATAGTATGGTTCCACTTTAGCACTTCCTGATGACGAAGACCTAGAGTTTTGACGTTTGTACCTCTGGATTCATTTTCATCATTAGTGAATTCCTTTGCTTCAGTTGTTAATTATCACCTATTGATTGACAAACTGTTGAATCCTCTCCATGTTCAACTTCAAGTTACATCTATTCATATGGATTGGATTGTATTTGTTCTTTGGGATTGTTTATGAAGACCTTAGTTCCCCATCTATGGACTAAGTTGCGCAAGATTATGTTCTACCTATGTACACAGCTTCTAGATCTTTGAAGACTCATCATGATTGTATATTGTGGCTTCGATCCACCTTTGTAATATGCATGGTCTTGTACCCGTATTATATGATGTAATCAAACATTTGTAAAGGAGAAAGTGTTCCAGTATATTGAACATAGCATCCTTAAATATGACTTTGTATATGACATTATTATGTATTTGTTTCAGGTACTACCTCTGCTCCATTGGATTTCTGAGTTCTCCAAAGATAAAGATTATAATGTATTTCGGCCATCACTTCCCTCTGACCTCACACATTAGGGGGCATATGTTATCAACCCAAATGGCACTTCTCTGTCCAAGTGCCAACACTTCATATGTCGGTGCACAAAAGAACATTTATGGATTGAAGGTTGCCTAAAACACTATAGATGGGCATGACATGAGATGCATTCACTATCCACTTAGCTTTCCTTTTTATATGTTGATTGTTGTACGCAACTCTTTCCACAGCAACTCATGTACATACGCGACTATCTCCACAGCATATCACATAATGTATGCGGGTGTTGTCATTGCAACCCGCGTACAGATTTGTATGCGGGTTTCCCTTATAGCAACTCGCGTGTCATACCCGGGTTGCCAGTATCAATACTCGTGTACGCCTCCATTCGACATTAAAAATAATAAACATGATTAATGGAGATTTGTTAAGCCTTAAACATTAACTATCTTAACTGTCTCAACCTCCTCAACCTTCGAAACTGCTCTATTTTCCTAAGTATAAATAGAGGCCTTGGGGAGGGCATTGATCAATCATACTTGGAGAGCAAAGTTATGCTGGTGGTATATCTTCAGAAGTCTTTGGAGCAGCAGAACTCAAAATCCTTTGGTTGCAGAGGAGTCCTTGTTTCAGGCGTTTGGGTTGTATACTTATCTCATTCACTATTGTTAATAAAAAAATCCTTATTCCAAATGCATATTGAATATCTTTCATGCATCATGGTTTGATGAATATTTATGATTAAGCACTCTATATATTGTTTATCTAACTTGTTATATATACATGTATAAGATTGTATTTGGAGGATTTTCTCTTTGGAGGTGAAGGAGGTGCATACCTGAAAGCTTTGGAGACAAGCAGAGCGGGAGAAGACAAAGCTTGGATCAATTGTCGTTAATCAGGTGAGTCCATTATATCTTCCTATTTCCTTTCTATACTTTAAAAGTTGATTGTTTGCAAGTTTTAAGAGTACGTTGGTAACCCCAGACCCTCGGTTATAAGGGTGTTTATTCCTGAACAACAGTGGTCCAAAATATTCTTAGTGGGGAGGAGTGATCCAGGAAGATCCTCACAAGTGGTCCAATAAATAATTCCCAAAAAAAATTTCAAAACAAAATTTGTAGCTTCTTCTTCCATGGAAATCCATGGGCGAATTTGGAGGTCGATTTATGCCAACAAGCAATATGTTCAAGTTCATTTTTGTTGTGATATGATGCGTTGAGGATGTAGGAGGTTACGATATTGTCCACAAAAATATGGCATGATGGAAAAAATTTCAGTGTCGGTTAGTGTCAAGAACGTGGTGCAAAACCAACCCCAACATACATATGCTCGTGTGATATCTATGGCCAAGTCGACAAAGTTCAAGGCTTTGTTGAAATGATTTGATGCTATAAATATAGTACGGGTTTACAATGAAAAGGAGTAGAGAACACAATCACATTGTGCATCCATCCATCGAGTCCTTGTATAGTTAATTTGATTCACGCAACCTATTCATACATTGTGCTTAGCGTCTATAGTTGTGTGTGCCTCATACTGAGAGAATTGAGTGGAAGTTGTTTCCCTATTGATTGGGCATAATTGTTGGGTCAATCAGGGAAATATGAACTATAGAAGGATTCAGAGGAGAATCCCCTTCATTGGGAGGAAAATCTAGCATAATTTCATTAATTGCAAGAAGAAGCCCTTGTAATATTCCTAGAGGACATTAGAGATTTTTTTGCAAATTGAAGACCATGTAAGGAATTGTCATCATGTACTTGCACTATTCTTAATGGATCGGTTCCTCACTTGAAGAGGACCTAGAGATGTATCCCATATAGGTGAACTCAAATATCTGTTTGTTGAGTATTACTTGTGATGTGGTAGTCCTATTTTTTGTAAATTTCAATCTCTAAATGATTTTTTTTAATTCATTAAACCAATTTCTTTATTAAAATTATGGGAAATTGAGAAAGAACTTGAAATAGTAAAATGAATAATTTTAGCGTTAATTTTGTATCAACAACACTCAAACCAAAGCACTGAGTTATTATCTTAAGAAGGCTCTCATTTTCTTCTTAATCGACTGCAACATTTTCAATCAACCCTAATCATGTCAAAGTTAGGATTCTTTCATTTTATGTTTTTTGTTGTTACTTTTTTTCGAGTTATCATACATCATAAATTCAACCTTTTGCTAGATAAATTTTGCAAATAAACATCATTACCTTATATCTTTTCAATTATAAGCTAGTACCATTCTAATTATTTTTTCGAACTATGACTCAAATGTATTAAACATACACTTGAAAATTCAATAAAATTAAATAAATCCTGTATACCTCTTGGTACTTAAAAATATATATATATATAAATTAAGATTGATATATCGATTATTTTTTATTTTTATACTCTATTATTTTTTAATGTTACCAATTTCCCTTTTTATTTTTTAATGTTACCAACTTCATTTTTAAAATTTTGGTTGATTAAGGCTCTTTTGCATTATACACTCCACGTAAGTTGTGGTGACTGGGAAATGTTCAATATGATTTCCACATAATCACCTTTATCCATGATTAGCCACAACCTACACATGGGCTATGCAAGGTTTTTGAACAATTGTGGACACCATTCTGAACTGTAATTGGGAGCCATGATTATTCCACATACCTAAAAATGATTGGTATTCATGCAAATTTGTTTAAGAATTCAAAACTTACGGACCTTGTTGAAAACACAAGTATATTTCATCAAATTAGTTAAAGAATTCATGAGTTGATAGGACAACATTATTTTGAAAGTTGATCTTCAAAATACTTACATGTGATTGGTCTGATAGATTATTAAGGTTGTCGGTGGTGCACCAAAGATGACGTCGATAGTCTAGAGGTTCTTTCTCGGTTATGACTCTGCTTAGGTCTCTAAAGTGGTCACACATTCTTATTTGGTTTTTGTTGTCTACCTCCATGACACACTAGTATATACACCAATGTATATACCTATTTTATACACTAGGTATAAAAATTGGTGTATATAGTATATACACTAGTATATATACCTAATATGTACACTAGGTATATAGACTAGTGTATATACTAATTATATACACCATTGTTTATACTAATATACACTGCTGGTGTATGTATTGGGTATATACTATACTATATATCATAGTGTATATACATTGGTATATACCCAGTGTATATACACTTATGTGTATACAATAGTGTATATACTAATACACTGGTGTTCTAGAATTTGCACTTAGAGAAACTTGTTCGAGAAGTTGCATTGGTGTATATACACTAGTGTATTACTAGTGTATAGTGTATATACATGTAATATACACTAGTGTATATACCGATATATATATATGCTAATGTATATTAATCCAGTATATACAATAGTGTATATTACCAGTATATGCACTAGTGTATATATACACTAGTGTACATTACTAGTATATACACTATACATTACTGTATATTAGTGTATATACACTAATATACACTACTGTATAGTGTATATACTGGTAATATACACTAGCATATATACCAGTATATACACTAGTGCATATACTAGTATATACACTAGTGTATATATCAGTATATACGCTAATGTATATTATACCGGTATATGCACTAGTAATATACTCTAGTCTATATACCTGTATATATGCTAGTGTATATACCAGTATATTCATTAGTGTATATACCGGTATATTCACTAGTGTATATACTGGTACATACAAATGTGAAAGAGTGTGAAGTCTTGAAGGAAAAGATGCAGGAGCTGACCAATATCTACTATGAATATTTGGATGCCCCGAAGACAGGAAGAAAGAGAGAGGGAGAGAGAGAGAGATTGGATGGAGAGTATCTACACAAAATAACTAGTATATATACTGGTGTATATACCTAGTATACACCAATGTGTATACCTGGTATATACACCAATGTATATACCTAGTATATATTAGCTGGTATATACATTAGTGTATATATTGGTATATACACCAATGTATGTATCTAGTATAACCAGTATATATACCTAGTATATCCACCAATGTATATACCTAGTATATACTAGCTGGTATATACATTGGTGTATATATTGGTATATACACCAGTGTATGTATCTAGTTTACACCAGTGTATATACCAGGTGTATACACCAATGTATATACTAGGTATATACATTGGTGTATATACTTGGTATATATACTGGTGTATATACAATGGGGTAAGGCAGGTATATACATTGGTGTATATACCATGTACAATACGATGTATATACACTTATGTATATATCTGGTATATACACCAATATTTATACCGGGTATATACACCAGTTTATATACATGTCTTTATACTATATTCAGTGATCATCACCTCTAGTTCAGAAATCCAAAATCAAACATTTATATTATCCAGCTCAAACATAACCTCCAATATTATTATTGGAATACTATTATGCCATAATGTGACATTACATTGTATTGTAACTAGGTATATCTAGTATATACACTATTGTATATATTGTATATATGCTAGTGTATAAACACTAGTATATATACCAGTGTATATGACTCATTTTATCCACCCTCTTGATATGTTGATGTATATACACTAGTATATGTACACTAGCGTATACCAGTGTATACTAAGTATATGCACTTATACCTTGCATATACATAGGTGTATATACCTAGTATATATACCAGGTATATACACTAGTATGTGTATATACCTAGTATATACACTCATGTCAAGGTATATACACCAGTGTATATACTAGGTTGTATACCTTGGTGTATATGCCTAGTGTATATGTAGTGGTGTCTAAGTATATATATGGGTGTATATACTAGGTATTTATACATTGGTGTATATCATTAGGTATATATAGACACTAGTGTAGATACTAGTATATATACCAGTGTATAAACACTAATGTATATACCTAGTATATACAATAGTGTATATACCTAGTATATATACCAGTATATACTTAAACATCAATGTATATACACTAGTATATACTAGTATAATATACACCATTGTATATATTGGTATATACACTAGTAATATTATTAGTGTATATACCAGTATATACACACAAGTGTATATACCAGTATACACACCAGTGTATATCCTAGTATATACATAGTTTATATATCTTTTATAGGTTCAAGCACTCTTCTGTATATGCACATATACGAAGGCGTTTCCATAAACACGTGCATATACAGAAGAGTGCTTCCATATGTATGGAAGGAGAATCGTATATGTATGTGCATATACAAAAGCACTCTTTTGTATATGCACGTGCATATAAAGAAGCGCTTATGTATATGCCGTGCATATATGGAAGCGCCTTCTATATATGCACACACATATACATAAGCGCTTTCCATACATACGAAAGTGTCTTCCATACATATAGAAGCACTCTTCTGTATATGCCACTCATATACAGAAGAGAATTTCACATATGCACGTGCATATACATAAGTGCCTTTTGTATATGCGTGTGCATATACAAAAGCGTCTTCTATATATGTGCATGCATATATGAAAGCTCCTTCAGTATATGCGTGCATATACAGAATCTCCTTCTGTATGATGGGCTCTAAAAATTATGTTTTTTATAAAAAATTTATAACTACCGTCACGCATATACGAAAGCGCTTCTCTATATGCATTGTGCTACCATACTTGTGCACATATACATAAGTGCTTCCATATATGCGTTGCTTCTGTATATGCGTGTGCATATACGAAATCACTTCAGTATATGCACATGCATATATAGATGTGCTTCCGTAAATGCACATTTACAGAAGGCAGAAATGAGTATATACAGAAGCTATCTTCCGTATATGTGCATTTTTCCTTCCGTAAATACGTGTTTATGAAAGGAAAAAATGCGCATATATGGAAGCTCTCTTCTGTATATGCACATTTTTTTCTTTTCGTATATGCACATTTATATGCGCATCTTGCCTTCTGTATATGCGCATTTACGGAAAAGAGCTTCTGTAAATGCGCATTTCCTCCTTTCGTAAAGTACACTTTTGCCTTCCGTAAATGCGCATATACAGAAGGCAAGATGTGCATTTACGGAAGCAAGCTTCTACAGATGCACATTTTTCCTTCCATAAATGCGCATATACAGAAGGAAAAATGTGCATTTACAGAAGCTCTCTTCCGTATATGTACATATACGAAAGGCATAAAAGTACATATACGGAAGAAAGCTTCTGTATATGTGCATTTTTCCTTCCGTATATGCGCATATACTAAAGAGAGATTCTGTAAATGCGCATTTTACCTTCTGTATATGCGCATTTACGAAAGGCAAAATGCGCATATATAGAAGAGAGCTTTCATAAATGCACATTTTTCCTTCTGTATATGCGCATATACAAAAGGAAAAATGCACCTATACAGAATCTCACTTCCATAAATGCGCATCTTTCCTTCTATATATGCGCATTTACGAAAGGCAAAAATGCACATTTACGAAATCTCTCTTCCGTAAATGTGCATATACTGAAGACAAGATGCCCATTTACGGAAGAGAACTTTCGTATATACGCATTTTGCCTTCCATATATGTGTATATACAGAAGGCAAAATTCGCATATACGGAAGCTCTCTTCCGTATATGTGCATCTTTCCTTCTGTATATGCGCATTTACGGAATCCAAAATGCGCATATATAGAAGCTCTCTTCCGTATATGCGCATTTTTACTTCTGTATATGCGCATTTACAGAAGGCAGAAATGCGCATTTACGGAAGCTCTCTTCCATATATGCGCATTTTCCCTTCCGTAAATGCGCATATACGGAAGAATGAAATGTACATATATGGAAGAGAGCTTCCGTAAATGCGCATTTTTCATTCTATATATGCGCATTTATGGAAGGAAAAATGAGCATATACGAAAGAGAAAAAAGAAAAGGATAAGAAATAAAATCCTAAAGGAAAAGAAAGTAAGCATCAAGGAAAGAATATATAAAACAAGGAAATGAGAATGCTCTTATTCTTCACAATGATATCAATAATAAATGGATCAACTTTTCTATGGTGCTTTAATAAATCCTTTAAGGGGTTTTGAAAGTTGGCTACGAAGAAAAATAAATATAATTTTGGAATTTTACATTACAAACTGCATTTGGGATAACTATTTGAGAGCACGTTATCTTGTTATAAAGACTCTTAAATATTGTTTAGTTTTATACAAAATTGAGTTTCAGTTCTTAACATAATTACTGGTACTTTACCATATGTAATGGCACTAGAATTATGATAATGTAATTCCTTTTTCTCAACATGGAGTTTATATGTAATATTTAAAAAGTATCAATAACAAAAAATATATTTCAATGTTAAAAATAAAAGATAATTTTTCTTATATTCTTCTATGGCAGGTGTCCTTTATCTTGGATCCTAAGCTACTCGAGGTGCAATATGGTGCACACCAAGATTACACAATGTAATACTATGAACGTGCCAAAGCACTCCCACATGTAGAGGGCCCTCAAGGACATGGAGAATGCGAAGGGTTTCTTTGAAACCAAAATCAATAGAAAAACAAGGGAACACACCGGGCATCTGGAGATGAGGCTGCGAAGTGGTAAGCCATTCCCAAAGGCTCAAAATTTGGAGGCTTGGTTTATGACTTTAGCTCTACCAAAACTTGAGAAGCATGGCATACAAGGAGTTAGGGCATGTTTTGGAGCATGAAATCTTTGTTTAGTCTGGATCTAGATTATTGCATGGAGTGTAGACTGGAAGATGAGAATCATGGCCCCTCTGTGGCTTATTGGTTCACGAGCTTGGAGAAAGGCATGCATAGCTTGGATCACAATCAGGTCATCACAGACAAGCGTATCAACAACAAGTTGGATGCTCCAGCCAACGAACTTAATGGGAAACAGGTCAGTAAGACTTCTTCTTCTTATCCTTTGGCCACTCATATGGAGAACCGATGCTTCCAGAATGTTGGTCTTCATGAAGCCAAGATAAAATCCCGAGGTTTGGGCCCTTCCATAGTAATTGTTTTTTATGATCATTAGGACTAGTTCTATTTTATGGTTAGTGTGTGGGCTTGTTTGCATTATCATTGTTTTAATTTTTTGGGTCATAAATCTAGCCTATGGGGGATCCTCTGTTAAGTTGACTTCCAGAGTGTTTATGCTTAGTTTAGTTAGCTATGTTTCTCATTTTTTTTTAGTTTTGGGATAGTTGGTCATTCATTGACATTTGGAAGCACTATCTAGTAGGTTGTCATGATCTTGACATGTACTGTTATTTTTTCTAGATTAACATAAATACAAACCTTACAAAAAATACCTTAAACACTTCCATGCACTACACCATCCAAAAGGTATTGATAAAGTGGAGGCAGAAGCGAGCGCTAGAACACTTAGGATCCTAGGTTCGCATAATGGAGTCATATAATTTATGATGGATCCACCTTATGAGTGTGCAATCATTGTAAAAGACTTACGTCCAAGGTAATCTCTGCCTTCATCGAAGCTATCATGACCTGAATTATCTTAATTAGATCTCGAGGTTCCCTCATCATTTACCCTTTCCCTTAGAGGTTTTCTTTTCATTTTTTTTGTCGTTGAGTTGTGTCAAACTATTAAGTCTCCTATGTCTATAACCTAGGGAACTTACTCACCTAACATACAAGGTTTTGCTGGTGGGGCCTTGGCCATGAGCCCCTCACCAGCAAATAAGTACAGTGAAAAATCAACATTACAATTAATTAGGGTTAGATAAGAGGGATATTACACATAAGCACTCTTCCATATATGCACGTGTATATGGATGGAAATGCCTTCCGTATATGCGTACTCATATATGGAAGTGCATATATGGAAGCGCTTTCATCCATGCATACACAGAACAGTGCTTGAACCTATAAACTATGTATATACTAGTATATACACCAGTGTATATACCAAGTATATACACTAGTGTATATTATGCTAGTATATATACTGGTATAATATATTACTAGTGTACATATACCATTATATACACTGGTGCATATAGCAGTATATACACTGGTGTATATTCTACAGAATATACACCAGTGTATATACTAGTATATGCACCAGTGTATACACTGGTGTATACTCTATAAAATATACACTAGTGTATATACTGGTATATGCACCGGTGTATATACCGGAATATGCATCAGTGTATATACCGGTATATGCACCTATGTATATACCGGTATATACACCGATGCATATACCAGTATATACACTAGTGTATATACTGGTAGAATATGCACCATTGTATATACTGGTATATGCACCAGTGTATATACTGATATATACACTAGTGTATATATTGGTAGAATATACATCAATGTATATACTGGTATATGCACCAGTGTATATAATGTAAATATACACTATATAATGTAAATATACATTAGTATATTTACTGGTATATACACAAGTGTATATACTGGTATATACACTAGTGTAAATACCTGTAAATATACTGGTGTACATATCAGTATATGTAATACCGGTATATATATGTATATTACTAGTGTATGGGACTCAAAAACACTGAATGGAACTCAAAATGGACCCATTATGCAACATTTTCAACATATGCATATACGAAAGCACTTTCGTATATGTGTGCATATATGGAAGTGCTTCTGTATATGTTCACACATATGGAAGCACTCGTCTGTATATGCACATATATATATATATATGGAAGAGTGCTTCGGTATATGGAAGGAACTTCCGTATATATGTGCACATATACTAGTATATCCACTAGTAATATATATTAGTGTATGCATTGGTATATGCACTACTGTATACACTGGTATATACACTAGTGTATATATTAGTGTATATACTGGAAGTGCATCCGTATATGCATTGTGCTTCCTGATATGCACACAATGTGCTTATGTACCCTTGTGTATATATAGACGCATCCATATATGAAAGCACTTATGTATATGCACGTGCATATATAGAAGTGCTTCTGTATATGCATTGTGTTACCATGCTTGTGCGCATATACTAAAGTGCTTCCATATATGTGTGCATCAATACATGCACATGAATATATGAAAGCACTTTCATATATGCGCAAAGGTGCGAAAGCACTTCTGTATATGTCGATGTGATTCTGTACTTATGTGCATATATGGACGCACACATATATGGAAGTGCGCTCGTATATGCACGTTTTCGTATATGCGTGTGCATATACGAAAGCGCTTCCGTATATGCACACACATAGAAGGAAGAAACACATATACAAAAGTGATTCCATATATGCATGTGCATATCTGGAAGCACTTTCGTATATGTCCGTGCATATACGAAAGCGCTTCCGTATATGCACACACATAGACGAAAGCAACGCATCATTAGAGGAAATTTGAGGTCTAAAATGGGCCTCCTAAGGAAAATAATAAAATAATAGTTATTAATTTTGGAGGAAGAATGGAAAAAACTACTTTTTTTGTTCGTATTTTCGACATATCTCCTTATGTTTTTACTCAAATTCTGAGCTCTCCCGCTTGAAATTTGAGTAAAAACACAGGGAGATATGTCGAAAATACGAACAAAAAAAATAATATTCTTTTATAATAAATATGTCAATTCAACCATTATGGTTGACTCATTTTATTGAAATTCTATTGGTTCTTGAATTCCAACTCACAAAATTTATTATTGGCGCGTTTTCTTATAAGGCCCATTTTAGACCCCAAATTTCATCTAATGATACAAAAGTGCTTCCATATATGTGCATGCATATCCGGAAGTGCTTTCATATATGCGTGTCGGACGTACTTCCGTATATGTGCACAAGTGCGGAAGAACAACGCATATACGAAAGCGCTTTTGTATATGTGAGTATGGACATGCTTCTGTATATGCGTTGTGCTTCCATGCGTGTGGTGCTTTCGTATATGCACATGCATATACAAAAGCGCTTATGTATATGCGTAGTGATTCCAATTTCCACACTTGTGTGCATATATGGAAGCACATCCGATGCACATATATGGAAGCACTTTTATATATGCGCATGCCCGGGGAGGTGTGCACCAAGTTTCCTCGAGAATGGATAGATTCCTCCTTCATAATCTTTAATAACACTATTAATTATAAATTTATGAAATCTAATTTCTTTCTATAAGTATTCTCAATTTATTTGATTGTAAAAAAACATTAATTTCATTTGCTCATATATTTGTGAATGTACTCTTTATATTGAACTATAGTCTTGAGAATCGATGTTTCTGTAATGCTATTAATTTTTTCTATAAAAATAGGTTTTCATGTCTTGAAAATATATCGATTTGAAAATTGAATAAGTGATTACAACAATATACTCATTATGAGCTTAACATGTCACTTATGGCTATATAATTTGAGTGGGAAGGATAACACTCCATCCCACAACCAAGGCTAGACTCTATATTCTATGGACAAAATTGGATAAACCTTAAATCTCATTTTTCAATAATAACTATTAATTTATTTGTTGATAGTAAAACTCATATATATATATATATATATATATATATATATATATATATAGAGAGAGAGAGAGAGAGAGAGAGAGAGAGTTAGTTGTTAATGGTTGTATTTTCTCGAAATTGAAAAAGTGCACCATGGCTTTCACCCAACGATCACTAGCATCACTAGCAGTGTTTTTCAATATATGATAAGTACTCTCATAGAACACTCATTGAATTTATGACACCATAAACAAGATTCCCACTCTTCATAAATCCGTGTATCGTATCTTCCGCAAAATGTTAATACTCCAAAACTCTCAAACACATAGTTTCAAGTGAATTTAAAACCGTAACAATTTAGTGAATTAATTATTTTGATGGATGCTTCCACATTCACAACCACCTAATCAGTAATACCGACAAAATTTGAAGCACCCTTTCCTCCCAAATCCATACATATATTTGCAATAAAAATAAAAAATGTCTATGCACTAAAATAAACATGTGCTATAACTTTAGGAGCAAACCCAACAAATAGTCCATCTATGCCCTTGCACACAACCAATCTACATAGAACATGGAAATGCCTACAACCCCTTCTCGCTACCTTGTATGCATTAGACAATAATTACATTTCCCATATCTCATTAAACATCACCCTACTCTTCCCACTGGGGCTCTCTTCTTCCCAAGATAACTACTCCTTGTTTAATACTATTTTAACATATAGTAATTATTTTAAAAATATTTAAACATGGTGTTTCTCTTATTAAGGAAAAGCTCATTTCATAATTGAATAACTAACGATTTATCATTATAGATATTTATTAATAATTATGTATAACTCATATGAACTAAAAAAGATTAATGTTCAAATATATTTTTGGAAAAAAAATGGACAAGATTCAAATACAATTAATGAAAATATCTTAGTGCATTATCCTCCATAATGCATCTCTCACAAGTTTTATAGGTTATAATTATCATATTATATTTTTATAACTTCATATGTAAATTAATTAAATTTACCATAATTGTACTCTTCCCATTGGGAGTCTCTTCTTGAGAATTGAACATGGGCAGGGAGGGTAACAATCATTCCTCCCAAACAATGAAGCTACATCCAATGGACATCTTAAACCCAAATTTATAAGCACCAAGAGTGATCAAATCTTTTCTAAACATGTAAAACTTTTGAGACTTAAAAAAAATTACACGCAAAAATTGGATTCCTCTTTGTGCTTAGTAGATTGGGTGAAGATGGATCTACACTATTATTTTAATCAAAAATATTTTTAGATTGAAGTATGTAGTTGGTTTTGGAATATGTAACTTTACATTAGAAAATCTTTATAAACAAATTCATTTTCCTCATAAGAAATAATAGAAAATAAGACATATACACAAAGCACCAATTAGTGCATAGTGCATAATAATGTTTAATTAATCAAAATACTTAGGCATACATTAGAATCTTAAAATTGTGAAAACAAAGGTTTAAATTAAAACAAATCCACAAATCCATTTACATATGAACTTGTAGGCTTTGAGAAACAACAAATAAAAATGAGTATGAACTTTTTCATCTCAACCAATAAAAGTGGGAATGTAAAAAGGGTCAATTAATAATATTTAACCACTTGAAATACTTAAAAATATGTAAATATTTAAAGTAAAAAAAAAGCTTAAAAATATGCAAAGATTTAAAGTAAGAAAAAAAATTTAATTTGGAAGTATAATCTTTAATTAATAAATAATTTGATAAATGATCAAGGTAAAGTATTTAATAGGAAGTATAATCTTTAATTAATTAATAATTTGATAAGTAATCAAGGTGAGATGTTTAACTAATAATAATTCAATCAAAAACACTTTAAAATAAAATATATTGATGTTTAAAAATCTTTAAAGCTTTAAAGAGTTATAAATAATTTTGAAAATTTTTATAAACAAATTTGCAAACCCATTTACTTATAAACATATTCACTTTAAAATTATACAAATGCAAATATTGTATACATTCAAAGAACTAGTATATGATTATATAATTATGAGAAGCTTCATAAAATAACTTACAACTTCATTATTATTAGTAATATATAAGACCCTTATTTACCATCATAAAATGATGTGTGTTAAATGCAAATTAACGACCAATAATATTTAACACTAGTTTGAACCAAAATAAACCTAAATTGAATTAACCATAACCATTGCAAGCCCTATTATTAGAAAGGTGCTCACCTTCAATTGAGATAAGAACAAAATATTGGCTCTATTCACTCCCTTCCACTAACCCCTCCCTCCTATCCCTCTCTTCCCCCTCCTCCTAAGCATTGGTAACCCTCTTTCCCACTCTCTCTTTCTCCCCCCCCTACTCCTCCACCTACACCTAACTCCCACCCCTCTCTCTCTCTCCCCCACCTCCTCACACACCATCTCCACATTTTTTCTCTCTCTCACTCACACGCACACACATACACACACCCCTATGCCTCCCCTTACCACTAACCCCAACCCCCCTTATCTCTCTCTCCCTAACAATTAGTAAAACCTTCTCTAGATCTCTTTCTCCTTTGATCCACTTATGCCCAATCTGCTAGCACCCCCCTTTGTCTCTACCTTTAACCCCTTAACACCCCTCCTCTCTCTCTCTCTCTACCTATAAGCCCAAACAAACCTCCTCTCTCTATATCTATCATAGTCCCTCTGCCCTTGGCCCCTATCTCTATTTCTATGATACTCCTTCTACCCGTGACCCCCTCCTCTCTATGTATCTCCTACTCACCCTCCCCTTAACTCCCCCACAATCTTTGTCTCTCATAATACCCCTCCTCCTGCCACTACCCACCCCTTCGTGTCTCTCCTCTTACCTCTCTCTTTGTCTCTCCTCACTTATACCCCCATTTCTCTCTAATCGCCCTACTCCTCCCCAAACCCCTAACCCCCTCAATCTCTCTCTCTCTCCCCCCACACTCCTCTCTTTCTCTATCTTTCCCCTTCCCCGTAACCCTTGCCAATCTTTAGTGTCATTCTATATACCTAGCCATCCAAATCTTTTTTATCATCACCAAGCTAAGTCTAATGCACCAAGTCATATTCGCTTTCTTCATGAAAGATGTTCATTTTATATACCTAGCCATCCAAATATTTTTAATGTTCTCATGTGTTATCATCATCAAAGTATAACGCCCCAATTCATGTTTTTTCTATATACCTAGCCATCTAAATATTTTTAATTTTATGTTTCCAAGCGAGGTCTAACACACCAAATATTATTAATGGTATGATCACCAAGCTAAGTCTAATGCACCAAGTTTCCAAGTGCAACACATCCAAAATATGTTCATTATATATACCTAGCCATCCAATTCAAAAGATGTTTGTTTTATTTACCGAGCAATCCAATTATTTTTAATGTTATCATCACCCAACCATACAATGTAATTGTAGTGTTACTATTTTTATTTAGCATTAGAAATTGAGTACCATTTTGTGAGAGACATGGATAACATAGCAAAGTGTTGTTGGATAATGTTGATACCTTGAAGAATATTAGAGACATCAATATATATATGTTTTTTTCCCACAAACAAGGTGTGGCTCTCAATTGGGTTGAATTAGATTTCTTAATTAATATTTTTTAGGATACATAAATCTTGTGTATACTATGTGAAAATGCCATCATTAATCTCAAGTTTTAGATTCAATTACTACTGTTTTTTTCACACATTTATTAAACTCTTCAAAGTCATCATAAGATAATTAAAATATAAGTCATATACTAAATGAGAGAACTAAAAGTAACAAAAGGAAGTAATAACTATTTGTTTTAATAGCCTTCTTCCATTATGGATTTTGACTTTTCTACTTCTAATAAAAAAAAGACAATCATCACCATTTGTACTTCTAATAAAAAAGACAATCATCACCATTTGGTTGGCATGTTTCAATGTTAAATGACTTTGAGAAGTAAATAATCACTATTATCTTTTTTGGTTGACATGTTCTAACATTAATTCAATATTAAATGACTTTAAGTTGACATGTTCTAACATTAATTTAATATTAAATGACTTTAAAACTTCTGAATAGTAGTCTTATTTTATAATAAATTAAGTAAACATTATTCATTTTAAAATAAATAATTGAGAATAACTTATATGGATTAATATATAATTGAAAGTATTGATTATTTGTTGAATTATAAAGACCCAAAGGATATATGAAGAGATGTATTTTGAACCGTTCTCATTAAATATATTATCCCAAAAAATTATATAAAAAGTTTTTAACCAAACTTTGATTTTTTTATCAATTTATATGGTTTCAACCAAAAAAATGATAATATATATATGGGCTTTTATACGGTTTATATGTATATATTTATAATTACTATTTTCATATAACATCTTTCTCACAATTTTATTCAGCTCTGGATTTCTCACAAATTTATTTCGGTACTGTGAATGGATGAAACTATAAATTAGACTAATTCAATAACACAGATGAGTTAGAAATGGATGAATAAGACGTTAAAATTGAAGTTTGAAATGGATGAATAAGACGTAAAAATTGAAGTTTGCCAAATAAATTCGTAGGAAAAATGTTTATATACTACAAACTTACAATTGATTGGATTCAATATGGATCGAAACAAGCAAAACAAAGTGAATCTGGAAAATATAAAATGACAATGTTCTCCTCCAGCGTAACAAAGTCAATTGATAGAGGTTGCATGAAGTCATTAGAAAAGATTGTACAAATCCCGTCCACTTTCAATAATTTCATCCCCGGTATTAAATCAACAAAAATGCTCTGTAAGAGGAGTATCGGGCCTTGTATGAAACCCATATGGGATTCTGTTATGAATGCCAAGGCAGGTTAAAGAAAAAATCATGGATAGGCCGACAACAACAGAGAGATAGACGTGAAGAGGAGACAACAACAGAGAGATAGACGTGAAGAGGAGACCACCAAATGCCATTTCCATAGCTGATCTTCGGCCGAGAGGGAGAGTGCGAATGATAGGGAGAGTGTGAATGAGAGCTCAACAGTTATCCCTTCCCAGGGCCTCGAGGTGGAAGTGTCTAAACGATATCCCCACGGCCCGTAGTCCGCAATTTTGAAAACCCTATCCCATTCCTTTCTTCGTCTAACTAGTTAACTACTATACTTTGAATTTCCTTTAGCTATTTGCTCAAGCTTTTTTAAAGTTCCAATAAAATCGTCCTGTTCAATATCTTAAAAGTGGCTGAAAGGCCAAAATTCATAAATAACAAATGAATTTTGGTGGCTCTGATGATCCCTAAAAATGTATATAGAATCTGGCGAAATAGTAATGATAGTTCATATGAGTTCCAAGCGAACATGTGTTCAGCTCCACAACAGTTACCCCAATACAACAAGTTGGAATCCAAGATAAACACCCACCAGAACATACTTATCAGTTGCGCTCTTTGATTTTATCTGGATGATCTCATAAATTGATGAGCCAACAAAATGAAATCTTCATTTGCTCCAAATTCAAATAATTACACTGAATAATATCGCGCAAAATTTGAATGAATTCATGTGCTAGCGAGAGTTGATATATAAGGGAAAAAAGGATGGCAAAGTGGGCAAGTATTTCCCATGAGATGTTGCAGTGGTTTCTATGAACATTCCACCCACTGGACCCGACTAGACCAGAAATTGGATGGGGTTCGGTTTAGGGAATGAAGTTTTGTTAAGAAAATGCCAGAGAATTTGATGAGGAGACAAGAATGCCTTGTAGTGCTGGGGGATAGGATTACATGGCAGAGATATGTGCCTGGAACTGATGTGGTGCTGTCAGGATTATTCATGGAGATGGATGATACTCCGAATGAAATGCCACTGGCCGTGATTTCGGCCTGCAAACTCCTGTAAAAAAATTCATTACACATACCTACATTACACATATCTTGAGAGCGAGAGATACCTGCAGAAACGATTTATGCAAATAACAAAAAATAATGCATACGCTGAGGTTATTAAGTTCATATACCTGTTGTTGTTGCAAGGAGGAAATGTGCCCTAAGAAGCCATAGACTGGATCTCGTAGTCGTTCCTGTTCCTCGTAGGATATGTGACAACTGTCTGGCAACGCTCGATTATGAGAATATATAGTAAATATTTCCAGACAATGCTCGCCCCAAATATCTTATGAACGGTTGCAAAATGCTCAGCTCCTTCATCATAGCCTTAGTATGGAGAGAACAACATCCTTTCACGCATTTCCTTCTAAGAAACTTGCAAGCCTTGAAGGCGCTCCTCAGCTGCACATTTTGCAGGATTTGAACTACCGACGGTGAGTTTTCGGAGGTATCCTTGATGGAAGGGCAATTGGTGAGGGACCATCCTTGGTAAATCTTGTGCAGCGCGGGGATTTGAAATTTGAAATTCACATTTGCAATATCGAATACGGTGTCTGAACATGAAGTGACGGGATATATATATTATGCATGATATGCATGGACAGGCTCTTCGTATATGGCATACATGATAACATCACTCACCCGAGGATGAACATGCAAACACGGTAGCCGGAAAGCTCTTACCTAGGATAGGATGCAGCGGTCAAATTTGAACCCGTCCCACCCCTACCAAAGGGGTTTAGCCCGTTCTAGAAGTGTAACTAAAATTTTACTAGTCAAAAAAATTGAACTTTTCTATTTCACCCTTCCACAGTGAAGTGCTAACTTAACTTAAATATTTCAGGGCTAACTTTTGATTTTCCTATCAATTTTTTTTTGCAATTGTAAGTTGAACCTTCTGCAATGGCCATGAACACTTTACACACTCTCCAAATCTCCCCCTCATTGCCAATTTGCCACTGCCAAATTCTGATTTTCAGAATCAGTATGATAATTAATGAGAAATGACGCTACAGAAAGAATAATAAAAGGCTGCTTGCTCTGGCAGCTGGCTCTTATCCTAACTGTACAGATCAATAAATATTTACTTGTCAGTATGAACTTTGAAGTTTGAATATCAAGTAATGTCGTCATTACATTGATTGATGTATTTATTCAGCAGTGATATATTAATAGGTCTTCGAAAAAAGCCAAATGTTTTATTATCACAGAGACCAAACCAACTGTGGAATCCATTAAATGATGTCAACTTTCCAGCACTCTTCACTCACCCGGGAAGATTTGATGGCATTAGCGTACAATTTCTCATCACCGATTCACCTTCAGGCTTCTGCTTCCATGAATTCTAGAGCCATGTGCCAAGTGTGCAGTTGGGTTAATAAATTTTAATTTCCAGCCAGCTTCTATCTGCTAGAAAATCTATTTAAATGCACCCTCTTATACATTTTTTTCAAGATTTTGTAATACAGCTACTAAACCAATTCGTTCGTGAGCCTGCTGCTCCTTCAATTTTTGAAACAATTTGTGAGACTGCTCAGTGTTGGTTGCTTCAATTTTTGAGTTTCAGACTTTTTTTGGTTTAGGTATTTTTTTTTGTTGTTTTTAACTGCATGAAATTAACAAGCAAAGATATTTTTTATTGTTATCTTGATTACATTTGTTATCCTGCATTTTTGTTAGAAAGTTCAGTTGATTATGATAAAACTAATTAACAAGCACAGATAATTTTATTGTTATCTTGATTGCATTTGTTATCGTGCATTTTTGTTAGAAAGTTCATTTGATTATGATAAAACTGATAATAACAAGATCTGATAAAACTGATAATAACAAGATCATGGAAGATATTATATTAAAGCCGTGGCCCATAAAGAAATTGTTTAAAAAATTATGCGTTTAATTTAAATTTTTTATCCAGCTTGCAGAGGCATATTCCAACTATTATTTAGAGGCGTGACTTTTCATTAATGTCCGCCTGTTAGTTTGCAATTAGTTTGCAATTAATTTACAATAAGTAAAACTACGGTGTTTAAAAAAATTTCGGTTTCATTTACGGTTGGTTTGTAATTAATTTACAATAAGTAAAACTAGGGTTGTTTAAAAAAATTTGGGTTTCATTTAGATTTTTTACCCACCTTGCAGAGGCATTATGCATATTCCAGCTATTGTTTACAGGCTTGTCAACTTTCATATTAATGCCAACAGGGAGAGTTAGTTTGCAATTAATTTACAATAAGTAAAACTACTGTTTGAATAAGGGTTGATTTTTAGACTAAATTCTTCTAAATATTTTTCTAAAAATAGAATTTTTGTTATCTTTGGGTTATTTTGAGTAACAAAAAATGTCAAACTTTTAGGGCTCTAATTTTATTTTGCATTTTCAATATATATGGTTAGTAAGAGTTTGGTTATTTTGATTAGCAAAAATGTCAAACTTTTACGGCTTTATTTTTATTTTGCATTTTCAATTTATGGTTAGTAAAACTTTTTATTTTGCATTTTCAATTTATGGTTTGTAAGACTTTCGTAAAAGTTTTATTTTTATTTTGCATTTTCAATTTATGGTTAGTAAGACTTTAGACTACTAGTTATGGTTGGGTAAGGGTAGATTTTTACCATAAAATATTTTTCAAACATAAAAACAAAACAAATAGTCCTATCACAAGTAAATTAAAAGGTAAGGTCTTATCATTTTTTACTTTAACATATATAGCATTTCCCTATAACATGTATAGCATTTTCCACTGTAAGTGCATTTTTATATGTTGAAATGTAAAGTCATAAAAAATTAATTTATCTAAATGTAAATTCATAAAAATTTTAATTTATTGAAATGTAAATTCTTAAACATGTATTTTTAATATATTGAAATATCGCTGTAATGTAAAATTTCAAAATAAAGATTATATTCCATTGTTCCATGAATTAATTTTTTTATTGTATTTTGGTATTGTATTTTAAATTTTTATTTTGATATTATACTTTAAATTTCTATTTTTTTTATATATAAAATCCAATTATTTCTTCTATAAGCCTAACTTATAAGTAAAATAATAAATTGTATCTTGATATTGTATTCTAAATTTCCATTTTTATTTAAAACCCAATATAGTTTTTCTATCAAACATGGTCAACTCACTATTGTTTTGTTTTAAGCTATGTATAGACACTTTTATCCATGAAAGTTTTACAAAACAATGAGTTGTGTGTATGGTGTTGTTTATTCAATATTGTTAACTAGTCAATTTTGTCTTTTTATATAACTTTATTTTATTTTAATTATAAAGAAGTTTTAAAAAATGATAATTTATTAATATTTTTTCACTTAGTTTTATGATGTTATATATCTTTATATAATTATTATTTTTTAATTTTAAATTTAAATAGTTTTTTTAATATATTACAAATTTATTAAAAAATGATAATTAACCATTTAATTTAGTAATCATTTTTTTAGAGTTGTAAATTTTGGACAAACTTATTTTGATTCAATTCCTAATATAAAAATATTTCTCATAATATTGAATGACATGTTTAATTTAAAATTTGAGACACAAATATATCAAATTGCAAAGACAAGTTATATAATTTTATTTATTTATTTTAAGTTTGAATGGTTTATATATATTATAAATTGATTAAAAATGACAATTAGCAATTTAATTTATTAATATTTTTTAGAGCGTAAATTTGGGATGAAATTATTTTGATCCAATTCTTGGTATGATAATATTTATGATAATGTTAAATGACAAGGCTAATTTAAAATTTGAGACACAAATATATCAAATTGCAAATATAAGTTGCTAATTACCCTTTGTAAACTATACTTACTTGAGGTAGATGTATTTTTTTAAATATATCAAATTACAAGGATAAGTTTCTAATTACCTTACATCGTTCCCTTTGTAAATTATACTTACTTGTTTCTAATTACCTTACATCATTCCCTTTGTAAATTATACTTACTTGAGATAGAAGCATTTTTTTAATGTTTAAAAATATCAATTCTATTATCTATATAGTGAACATACATTAACAAATAATTAATAATAAAAATAGTATTTTAATTATTCAAATAATTAATAGTAAAAATTATTTTAATTGAATTATTAAGAAAAAAGTTTCAATAAATTAAATAGAAAACAATTATATTACATATGAATTGAACATACATCATTGTTTCATATATACCTACATTGAAAACAATAATAATTCTTTTATATTTTTTTCATTTTAGTATCAATTTATTTTTTATATTCATTTTAAGAGGAAATATAGTGTTGTTTTGTATTGATCTATTTACTTATTTTATTGTTTGTATTGATGAAGTAGGTGTAAAGATTGAAACATGTCTCCCATTGGTCGCCCTAAGAAGGATAAAAAGCAATTGTCAATTGTTGATGCATTTGGTATCTCGCAAAGTTGTAATCAACTGTGTAGTTTTCCAAATGAAGTTGATACTCATCCACATGAAGATGAAGAATCTGATAGTGTAGAAATTGTTGAAGGGGAACAACCATCAAAGAAACGAAAAAGAACTTTCAAATCTAAATGGAAGACAATATTTCCATGGGCTTATGTTGTAAAGGATTGCAATGGTAATGAAAGAATAAAATGTTCATGGTGTGTTAAATTTAAGAGAGACACTCCATTTGCTAAGGAGGGAAGTACCACTCTTCAAGTTAATGGTTTAAATGGTCATTCAGAATCAAAAGCTCATAAATTTTCTTTACAATTTTTGGAGGGAGAAACCAAACGAAAAAATCTTTCCCATTACCAAACATGTAGAACTAATGGTAGATGCTGAGAAGGAGAAAATTATAACACTGATTGAAAATATGTATTTTGTTGCCATACATGATTTACCTTTAAAAATGTACAAGTCAATTTGTGACTTGAATAGGTACAAATGCACTCCACATATGCCTTTGACAGATGAATATTCTGCATACACAAATACGACATCTGGAAAAGAGTTTCTTCAAGCTTCTAAAGAGGTATATTGGAAAAAGTTGAAAGATGAAATTTTACAAAGCCCCTTTTACTCAATTTTAGTTGATGAAAGCACTGATCGAACAATGGCACACCATTTGATAGTTTATGTTACATATCTGACAAATGAAGCAAGATGAAAATGTGTGTATGTATGCTTGCTTCAAATAAAGGGTGGAATGGATCAATGTATGTATGATGCAGTGAGGTCTCTTTTAGAAGAAATGGATCTATCTTTGATGAAGTTAGTTGGCTTTGGCTCTGATGGGGCATCCTCCATGAGGGGTATTCGTGAAGGTTTATCTTCTAAGCTTCGTCGAGGTGCCCCTCATTTGTTAGATGTACATTGCATAGCTCATAGAGAAGCATTAGTAGCAAATGATGTTTCATCTCATTTTCTAGAGTTGCAATTTATTGACAAATTTGCAAACAAAGCTTATTCATGGCTTGGAAAATCTTCTAAAAGACATGGAGAATTGAAAGAACTAATGGAATCATTTCAAATCACTAAGTTGGAAGTCTTACAAATTCATCAAATCAGGTGGCTCTCTAGAGGTAAGGTCATGGAAAGACTTGTTAAACTCATGCCTGCTTTGCTAAAAGATTGGGAGTTAGGGGAGAAAAAAATGTGTGAGTTGGCAACAATATTTCAAGTACAATTTTACATCCATTTACTTGCAGATGTGCTCATTGAGTTAAATAAGTTGAATCAAAAGTTTCAAGAGGATCATGTTGATATTACATCTATTGGCACTACTTTAGATGTTTCTATTAGCATGCTTCGCAAATAGTTTTTGGGAGACATATTTGGGGCAGGAGCAGTGAACATATCCTCTTTTTTAAGTAAAGCGTAAGGCGGAACTCTTGAGTTTGCAGATAGAACAGGTATGATACATTTACATCCATAGAGGTTTGAAAGTTTGCCAAAGATGCAAAATTCGGGGACACTAGATGATTGTATTCTTCTGGGAAAATGTTTTGTTATAAAGGTGATTGAATCTCTAGATAGGAGGTTCACAGATTTACCTATATTCAATGCTGCTAAGTTTTTCAGTCCTCGACATTATTATGAAGAAGTGAATGATAGAGACTCTAAAAAAAAAAAGGTGGTTGCAATGTTTATGTGAAAAAATTAGTATTGGGGAGTCACCTATTGTAGATACTACTAAATGTTTGGGTGAAATGGATGAATTCATTTGTACTAGTTATAAATCTTACCCAAAAAAATAGATGTTTGGAGCATGGGATCTTTGTGGAGATGAACCTGAATGGTTTGAAGGATTTCCCTATCTCATGCACTTATGGCAAGCTATTCTTGTTATTCCAGCAAATACAGCAGTGTGTGAAAGAGGATTTTCAAAATTAAATAGGATAAAAAATGATGATAGATCAAGACTTTCATTGGAGACATTGGATATGCTAATGTTTCTCTCTCTTAGTGCACCTCATGATTTAAATGAGGTAGATTGGAATGGCATTTATGATGTATGGAAACAAATGAAAGCCGGAAAGCCTCTTCCATTGGGCTAGATTCATGTTTTCAATGATGTAATCCTAAATGTTTTTGAAGAATATCAAATGAATGGAAGCAAAATATGTTTTCTTATTAATTTTTTAATGGAATTGGAGAGATATTTGTTTATTGATTAGTTTTAATGAAAATTTACAATGTTTGATGTAGTTTCTATTTGATATTTTAAAATTATAAATATTTGGAAGGGCATTATTTTATTTTCACCTTTTTTTTATTGAAGGGCCAACTTAATTTTCAATTTTCAATTGAAGTGCAATTATTTTTATAACCTTTCATCCTTGAAGGGTTGGATAGTTGCATGCCCTTCCAAAAAAAATTAAGACCAGCCCTTTAAATTTGACCACTGATAGGATGCCCACGGAGAGTAATAGTTTGTCAGAGCCCCCGCAGCATTAATCACTCTGCTGCGGGGTGCTTATTGCTTGCCATTTAAACCACCCGTCATTGAGAATCTAAGTGCTATCACATGAAGTCTTTGTCCCATCATGATGGCAATTTACTTTGTAGAGTCAAAGGCAAGCGATTTAGTAATTACAGGGACTTTATCTGCACAGCTGTCCAGTAAAGCTTGTGCAGTGTGAAGCCTATATTATTTATTTGCGCAGGTTTTTAGAGGAGAGTGTAGTTCCTTCGGCCATTATTTGGCAATGAGTGTAAAGTGTAGCATTTAATTGAATTTGTATGGAAAGATGTGTTGTAATTTTATAATTAGCTCATTTATATAGTTTGTGGTTGGATTGTGTTTATGTAGATTAAATGGTTGAGAGATAATAATGGAATGGAAGACAATTTGGATTTTTTTTATCACTCTGATTATTAAAGAAGATCAAATGATTGAGGAATTTCAAATTTTTATTCCTTATCAAAACAAAATTTTATGACTATTTTATATTTTCTATACTTCTCTGTTTACTTTTTTATTAAATTACTTGCTGTCATTTTTTTTTGAAAAATATATAAATATTATATTTAATAAATCAAAATGTTATAAAATTTGAATTAAATTTTATATATATTAAATTTTAATTTTAAAAATAAAAAATTTAAACACACCTAATCCTTTATTGAAGTCAATATCATCCAAATCCAATATCACATATGTTGGCTTCAAATTTGAAGCCTTCAGAGCCCTTCAAAGGCCATTTTAAACGTCATAGAAGGCCACAATGAATTTTACCATGCAAAAAAAATTAGTTTCATTTCTAGCACTTCAATAATGAAATTGAGTAAGCCTCGGTAAATTTGCAACATAAGGGCAGCCACAAAAATTGCCTATCGAGGGATTCAGTGGACTATGGGAGAGTTGGGACTCAAAGTCTTCTCAAGTGCCCTTGAATAGTTAGATCATGGATGTGGATTTCAGTCCCTATCAAAACGGACCACTGTGGGCCACTAGGCTTCCTAGTGCCAAGTTCAAGTCGGTGACTCAGGATTGTGACTCACAATTCGATATTCACTTTCAAAGCATTTACTGGAATTAGCATGCATTACTGATTCATCAACTTCATTAAATATTGGTATAAGATGATGCCACCTGCCAAATCAATTTTCCATCTATCATCTTTTTGTTCACCGAGTCACGTGATCTCACAACTTACAAGTCACTTGATTCTTTGAGTATATGATGTGAAATTAAATACTCATATGAGTCATATCTATGGATGGTGAATTGATTTGATAACCCTCCAGTGTCAAGGCTCCATAAGGAAAAATCTAATGGTGTTGTTTTGGGGGTTACAACTTGGCAAGTTACAATTTACAATACATTGAGCAATCTTTGCTAGATTTGAACCTAACCCGATCCAATGCAGGGTATGTAAGTTTCCAGACTAGGGTTTCACCTAGTGCTAGACATTTCTATTATGACCACCACAAGACTGGATGACGGATCATTGGCAGCAGGCTAGCAGCACGCCTCCCTTTGTTTGTGCTCATGAATCATATCCTATACTAGTTACTCCAGGGTTCTAGGATTTATTCAAATTTCCATTCATTTACCGGGGTCAGAATCATTTGAATCAGCACTCCCAGTCTCCCACGGTCCACCTAGGTCGCTAAGTCTACCTGTCTCATTGGAGGAAGGGGGTTAGGCAATAGAGACAAAGGTAACTGGAATGGAGGGCTAGCTAGAGAGAATGGTTGTACAATATGCATATAGTCATCTCTAAAATAAACGAAAGAATTTGTCATATACCTAACTGAATATTATCATTACTTAATTTGTCGGGATGCTTACATGGTAACTCTTGCGCTCGAGCTATTTATGAGGGTTTCCTATGTCTACAATGACTACGATTTAGAGAGGCTCATTCCCATCATTGTAGCACCTGTGGGTTTCTCTTACAAATATCGCTATTACGTCTCCCCTCCTCACTCACCTCACCTTTTGACTTGAGTCCTCTTCTTCTTCTTCTTCTTCTTCTTCCTCCCATGGGCTCTCTGATCTAAACCCTGAGCACCCTCATAACGAAGAATGATCTATGAAAGTCTCTAGAAACCTCGGGAAACAATACCCAGATTTCCCTCACCTGCATAGATATATCCAAATGTTATGTAGAAGCAATTATAAAATGTTTTTTTTTGTAATCATGTGAAATACACAAACATGCATTCGCCTACCTCGGGCAAGGTAAACCAACTCAGGAGCGTCGGGATATTTTGGAATTGAGATGGCATTGCTTCCAATCGTCTTTCTATAGAAGGAAACAGTTGCACACTCTAATTCCTCGTTGTCTTCTACGGTGGGCAACTCGAATATTCCACCTTTTTCACAGGTAGGAGCAAGAGAAGCAAAGGTAGAACATTGGGTAGGCTGGATTGAGCTCCCCCGAACTTAAAGAGATTGGTGAAGTCTGTGAAAAAAAACATTATTTTGGGTTTACGAGTATTGGACAGTCGGAGGTCAGGACTCAGACTCTCAACTCTCCAATTCTATGCTTTAGTGTCTCCCTAAGTTATATTTCCTCCAGAAGATTATGCAGATCTAAGCTATCGATTTGGTTGTCGTGAATTTATAGGTATGTATAGCATTTTACACTTGTGTAACATTTTATATGTGGATAAAAGTTTAATGTGTTTCTAATTGGAGTTCCTTTTGGTTCTATAAATATAAGGGTTTAAAATTTCTCTATCCAAAATGTTGTTTGAAATTTGTAATGTATTATGCGATTGCATTTCCGCCAGACTAAATATTGAATACTCAATAGATGTAACCTTAAAAAACCCAGTATTTAAATGAAATCAGAACCAAAATAATGTATACTTTTCATAGTCTAGGACCACAACTTTGTTTGGGCGGAGGAGCAAGAAGAAAGAGCCTTGTATTTGAGTTCCAAATCTATCAATTTTATTTATCTGCCGTGAATTGTAAACATTAGGTTGAAAGAAAGAACAATATTTGAATATAAGTGTTTGAATTGTTCCAATTTCCTTAATGAAATCCAATAGTTGAAAGGATAAAATATTTAACAACCGACACTATAAATGTTGTAGACTCTGACCCCTTGGTTTTCCTGTCAGCCTTCTAATAATGGAAACAAGAAATACAAATTGTCTACCAATATATCTAAACAAGGGAATCCCTCGACGGACGTTCATGAATGAGGGACTGGGAGTGCAATGATCTAGCAAAGAACATGATTTCAACATCCTCATTGTCACAAACCTCCCAAACGTGTGTTTATGATGCGTCTTCCTTGTTGACTTTGGTAGAAACTAGACACCTAACTTGTAGTGATATTTGTTGGAGAATTTAAAGTTATTCCTTATAGTGGACTAATAAATACTTAATCTTTTCGATAGGGCTGATAAACTCGATATAGATTTGAGGGACTATCCATAATCTACCTAAAATTGGGGATTTTGTTTGATCACTTCGAATTGGGGTATAAACTCGATATACATTGGAGGGACTATCCATAATCCACCTAAAATTGGGGCCTTTGTTTGATCACTTTGATTTGAGCATGTGGGGAGGACATGATTCAATTCTAAAAATAAGTGCTGAATTTAGGGTTAATAAAAAAGTTTCTCCGTGAAAGCATTAGGCATTACATTCTGGGGTTTTTCTTTTTAGGTAGGCCCAATCACACTTGACCAATAGAGCCACCATCAAGCTGAATGAATCCTCCATTCAAAGGTCTTTCCAAATTCTAATGCCTTATTTTATCAATGACCTAACAACCGAGTATTTCACCGGCCGGACAGAATTGTCCCTTATCTAAGTTCAATCAACTATATGCTCCAAGAGACTGGGAGAGTACATGGTTTACCTCACTAATTCCATGTAAATGTTGAATCACTCAAGATTTTGTTGTATACTTAGAGTTTCAATAAAATTTTATTGTACACTTAAAGTTTCAAATGAAAAGAATGATTTATTTTTACATGTCAACATTGAAGGGTTCAATTTCTCATCTCACAACCTTTCAAAGTGAAATGGGACCCTGCCCTTCGAATTTGATCCCTGGTCGCAAGTCTAGACACTTGTAAACTGAAACACCAGACTCGTCCAATTTGCAAACATTATCCCTGCACGCACCAATAAAATCACAAATAAATACAGAATTTAAATAATCCAAATTAATACGAGTAAATATTATATATTTATAAACGCCAGACATTGGGTTCGTATCACAATGCACCTGTACGTTCAAAAGTCCGCAGGGACATAATAAAGAAGACCAAATTGAATTGAACTACTTGTATAACTATTATGTCACACCATACTAAACAGTTGTTGATACGTATCTCTGGCAGCTAACGAAAAATAAAATTGCTGTCAAGAATGGGATTCGAACCACTAAACAAAAAATAAAACTGGTACATTTCTCTGGCAACTAACAAAAACTAAATCTACTGTAAAGAATGGGATTCGAACCCATGCCCTTTCGGATCAGTACCTGAAACTGGCGCCTTAGATCAACTCGGTCATCTTGACCTGCTTCATAATACAATTTTGTTATAGGATATATATAGTATTCTACTTTTCAGGGTAGTGTCCACGCTATTTAACGGAATTTAATCTGCCAAATTTTAAGCTATTTGTTGCAGTAGTATGGTGGTCGGTATTCCCACCTACACGCGTATCCCGGCAGCAGTCACCATTTTTATTAGACTACAACACTTACCTCAGCCTCAATAAATTTTTACAAGACAACACGGTCACAATACATCGCCCAGTTTTACCGTACACACGCTCGTTACTATCCAGTAAATATGTCGTTTCCACCACATAAAATTCAGAACGTTTAACAAAGTACATGAAGGTTATGTCATAAGGATCCGGATGTAGCTTAGATGGTAGAGCGCTAGTGTAACCCAATTACCAATTCCCTAGTTACAAAAAAAAATAAAAATAAACCAATACTCAGTTTTAAAATTTATTCAATTCCTAAACATCAACTTTTATTAATAAATAAACTGATACTTATTTTTAAAATTTTCATTAATAAAATAATGAAAAAAAATGGTTTACTTTATTTTTAATTCTTTTAGAAATAATTAATGAGGGTGTGGTTCATCAGACCAGCCTAACCCAATTACCAATTCCCCTAGTTGAAAAAAAAAAAACCAATACTCAGTGTTAAAATTTTATAATAAATAATGAAAAAAATTATTATTTAATTTTTCTTTTGTAATTTTTATATATAATTAATATTTTATTTTTTATAAATAATTAATAAACTGATACTCACTTTTAAAATTTTCATAAATAAAAAAACTTACTATTCACTTTTTTTCATAAATAATTATTAAACTATTATTTATATTTCTAATTTTTATAAATAATTAATAAACTGTTATTTATATTTTTTAAATTTTTTATAAATAAATAATTACAAATTTTTCTAAATAAATAATTACAAATTTTTATTTATTTTAATTTTCATAAATAAATAAATTATTATTTTATTTTTTTAAATTTTCATAAATACATAATTACTATTTTTTTTCAATTTCAATCAATGTGAACAATTGGTTGTTCACGCTATCTTTATGAAACCAACAAACTTAAAAATTGATGCAAGTTGAATGGTAGAATTTTTTTTTTTTTATGAATGAATAAAAACAGCAATAAACTGTTACTTGTTTTTAAAATAAATAAATATCATCTTTTTATTAATAAATAAACTGTTATTTATTTCCAAAATTTTTATAAATAAATAATAATAATAAATTATTATTTTTAATTTTTATAAATAAATAAACTATTTTTTTTTTAAATTTATAAATAAATAAACTATTACTTATATTTTTTTCAATTTTAAGGGAACATGGTTGTTCAGGCTATCTTCTTGAGATCAACAAAACTTAAAAATCGATGCAATGGAATCACGTTTTCAATTATTTTGTCATTATCTTTAATCCATAATAACATTAGAATGTATATCGAAGTGATGTTTGGGATAAAATGTACATAATGCGAAACTCCTTTTTTGGTAAACTTTTTGAGTTTGCCCAATACATTAGATAAATATCAAATCAGGTCTATAATATTCGCAAAGATTGGAGACATAACCTTTTACTTACTATTTGATATACTCAATCACTAAGTAATTTATTGGACTATATCGAAATTATTTAACTATTTATTGGATTTTTTAATTTTTATAAATTAAATAAATTGCCATTTGTATTTTAAAGTTCATAAATAAATAAATTGTGATTTATTTTTTAAATTTTTATCGATAAAGAAAGCTTTTTTTTTTGTTTTTTTTGTTTTTTTATAAATAAATAATCTTTTTTTAGTTCTCATAAAATGATTCTTTAAGGTAAGAGGATGCCACCTCTTTTTGGTATGCGGCCTCTTTTTGGTAGCAAATAATGCAGTGTTCCACGGGGACACGTTCCGCAATGTCGGGGACACGTTTCCACGTTTCCTGCGTCCCGGGGACTTGGGGACTCCTGGGCGACACTTTCCCTCCCCAACCATGCCCCTGTGAATTTTTTTTTAATATTTTCCCATTATTTTCACATTTTACAATTCCTACTTGGTACTACTTAAAAAATAAACTAATATATTTAGTATTTACATTGCACAATCATTAATATACATCAAATGAATTATAATTTTTGATATTTTATTTTATTTTTATAATTTTAGAGACGTCCCCACGTCCCCCCGAATATCCCTAAATTTGGGAGTGGTCTCCACACGTCCCGAATGTCCGTTTCCCCGCTCTCGTGTCCCGCGTCCCAAAAACTTGGGAGAACATTGAAATAATGTTAATACAATTTGGCACCGAGCTTGGAAGATTGAGAGTTGGGTTTTGAAAGTGGAGACAATGTAGTATTTAAATATATGAAAAGCTTTTTTTATATAATAGGGTTAGACTAAATGAAAAAGTAAATGCTTTTATCTAGTCAAAAAATCCTATTGGCATTTATATTTAGAATGAGGGATATAAGTTTTTATCTATGCAAAAGGTTTTAGGTCCTCTACGATGGTGGTGGTGGTTGCTATATGGTTAGATTAAATGAAAGAGTAAATGCTTTTATCTAGTCAAAAAATCCTATGGGCAATTATATTCCGAATGAGAGATACAAGTCTTTATCTATGGAAAAGGTTTTAGGTCGTCCCAGATGGTGGCGGTTGCTAGCCTCGAGGTTGAAATTATTATTCAAGGTTCGTATCTTCATGTGGATGTTGTTAAATAATAAAGTCTCAACATGGACTTGGATGGTGCACTTTGTGTTGTACTAAGGGAAAACCAAATTATCATTTAATGTTAAGTTGTAGTTTTACAAAATTAGTTTGGGGCTAGATTGAAAGGCTAATGGGGCTAACATCAATATGGACACGTGAGACTATTGAGGAAAGTTTTTAAAAATGGATGGATTATCCTAACACGGGAGATGTTAAATCCCTTTAGTTGTTTGTCTCTTGGGTATTTTTGCTAGCTCAAAATTTTGTAATCTTTAAAGACATGTTGATTTCACCAATTGCTATAATTTCCCTCCAAAGGTTAAATAATGCTAATTTTTTCAAAACATAATAGCCATATAAGTTGGCCAATGAGAAAATTATTGGCAAAAGTGTACATTGAATATGATATAAAAATTCTTCACAATTAACATTATAAAAATAATAATATAAAAAACCACTTCAATTATTCATAATTTTCATATAATAAAAAATAATGTATATTTTCTTTTCTTTTTTGAAAAAATTGTATGTTTTATATTATAACAAAATCAAATTAAATTATAAATCATTTATTTTCCAATCTTTATATTAATAGTATAGATTCATCTTAACTACGGCTCTACCAAGCCCTGAGAGGGATCAAGTTCTCTTGAGATGCAAACCCTTTTTAATTTACAAAAATGTCTAATAAGTATTCCTACTTGGGAGGGAAATGACCAACTTGCTTAAGTAATTTCAAAATAAGGTAAATACTAGTAGAAGAATGAGGTGAGTAACATTAATAATCATATAATCAAATAGTTTTATAAAAATTGTTTTACTTGTCTTGCTTTATAACTAATAATGAATATTAAGAATAATTAATGAGTAAAATAATCCATATATAAAATTTTAAAATCTAGATTTATTGGAATTTGAAAAACATTTTACCATCAAATGAAGATTTTAAACATTTATCCAAATGTTTTTGAGAAATAATTTGTTTTTCTCTATAACTAAAAATGCCAACATTTACATGTTAGGGTTAACCTTGACTTGGGAATGAGTAATTGGATGTAAGCAGTTTAAGGCACATGGTTTTAGTGGCCCATGTTTTCTTACTAGTTGTATTTACATTTAAAGAACCTTAAAAATATGGTTGTAATATTTCATTGTAATAGCTATAATTCTGTAATTTATTTTATATACCTGAGTACATGCCAAACCTCAATACATGCGAGTACATGCTAAACCTCTCTATAGTTGAAAATAGATGAACTACGATAACATTGACATCAAAACAACCCATTACTCAGTCATATAGATGGACATCAATTGTTTCCATTTCAAAGATAAAATTTATAGCTAAAAAACCAACTACTTTTTCAATTTTGATTAACATGTCGACTAAGATTGGAAATAGTGCAAATACGAAGATGGAAAATAGAAATACATGATTTGTGAATTTAAAGGTTTTTATTATTATTAATTCAAAGGTTTTTATTATTATTAATTCAACGTGGAAACATAATTAACATAATAAAAAAGGAAAAACATAATTATGTTACTCTAGTCTTGCTTAAAAATACTTATAGAGGAAAATCACTTACATGGTGGAGCTCAAGTGGATTTCAACGTGGAAACATTATTAACATAATAAGAAAGGAAAAACATAATTATGTTACTCTAGTCTTGCTTAAAAATACTTATCAAGGAAAATCACTTACATGGTGGAGTTCAAGTGGATTTGGTGCCTCGAACAACTTTTATCTTCATGGTTAGTTTTCCATGTTCTTTGAATTTCTCTTCCTTCGACAAGATCAAATGTAAATTTTTTGATCTTGGGTGTTTCAAAATAGCATCATCCTCTACGTTCACGGTAACTCTTTCAAGTGGAAGCTTGAGGTCAACATTCTACCTCCTAATTTTAGATGACAAACTAGAAAAAGACAATGGATCTTCTCTTGAATTCGTTGGAAGGACTCATGTGTTCTAATTAAAAGCACCTTCACTAGAAGGCAAATAAACATATCTACAATGTCTCTTCCAAAATTCATTTTAGAAGCACTATAAGAAACTTTATTGCAAAACCTAATGAGAGCATTATAAAACTTAGGAATATTTATTTCTTGTGTTCTCAACAAATTGTCAATCACTTTTTTAAAATTATTGAAATAACTTAATATATAGAGAGACCTTAGGAGATAGCAGTTTGTTCTCTTCCAAGGAAATTGCCACTATTTTTTTTAATAATTGAAGTAATTGAAAAACCATCTCAATAAATATTAAATATTAGTTGAGAATGTAATTAATTATAACGAATCCATTAATCATTGGTATACTCAAATTTTAATAAATCTAATCCCAAGGTCCCACCTGACATTATGGAGCAATGACAACAAAATATGTATGCTGCTCTCAACACATTATATCATAAGAAGGTCTGCCATGAATCCGTCCTTCTTTGACCAAGGTAGGTGGCTATCATTGTCTAGGATATGAAGCTATTATGTCACAGAACTACACAGCATTTGAACTGTGAACTCTGAATCATTCTTTAGAAAAATGATTCAACAACACCCTTCAGTCGTGAATATGATAAATTTTGTTCGAATCTCTGGCCTTTTTAACAATATGACCATCATCATCCATGTGCTTTAAAATTCAAACAAGCCATCTCAGGATTCGATGTAATAATAGTGGGAGTAACGCCCAAGCTAAATGCCATAAGATTCCTGGCACCATGAAGGCGAGCTAGACATTCAAGCTTACAGTGAGAAATACCAACACTCGTATCCATTAGGATTCCAATTATAAGCCATCTTATGGGACCAACAATAAACAACCCTTTCTTATATCTTCCATCCCATGCACAACCTCTAGGACTAAATTAGGAAACCACGACAACACAAACAATGACAAACAACAATGCAACACTGGAGAGCTTAGTCGATTGATCAAATCCAATGTAGTCTAGGCTATTTTGCGTTCAGGTTTTTGCTTTATAGAGGATCACTTAGGCTAAGATATTTTTCTGATTATCATCTTTTGTGTCTGTATCTATATGCTAATGTTTTCTTTCAACATATTTTCTTGCAATGAAAGTCTATTATTTCCAGAAACTTCAGGGTTTTAAGATTTTTGTGTTTTCAAAAAATCGATGGGAACAAGAAATCTAGCAAGAAACTTTCTCTTATAGTTCTTTCAAATGCCTCAGATTCCAACAATGATTTCAACACATGTGAAACTCTATATCTTAATGATTTCATCAAATATAGTCATTTCCTCTTATATTGTGTAAATTACTTATTATATTTATGATATGTGAACTGTGTGACCGCTCTTGGCATAAATATTGTATGTGCCAATGGTGCCTCGAATTCCAGGAAAAGAGAAAATTCATATCCATAAAAGAAAATTTGAATTGGAGGAAATGGAAACTAAGAAGGCCAAGAAGGTAACTAATAGTGAAATTGTGCCCATGTCAGCATCCAAAAGTATCAGAAAGCATCCTGCATTGGTAACCATGGAGAAACCCAGAAAGGCTAATGCTAAGTTGGATAGTGTTAAACTCTGTGTCAAATTTGGAGGTAGCAAGAAAAAAACATTTGGAGGGGGGAAGAAGAGCCAGTCGTCGAGTCTCTTGCAAGACTGCAAGATAATAACTGAATTCTACAAAAATATGCCTCATATAATATATACCCAAAGAAGTGTTAGCAAAGGTGTGGACTCTGTCGTTGTTATACGCTTCTCTCGTGCGTGCTATAGTCCAAAAGGAAACGTTTATTATTTTATCTGAATAGAATTCTATACTTCCACTCTTCTCAGTCTATTTTATGGCTCAATACACGAATATACTCTAACTGTCTTAGGTCTAGATTTCTTGATACTATATAGGAAATATACCTATTAAATTGTTTTTCTAATTGTTGATGGCTATGTAAATATTTTGATTTGAAATTTCTTTGTTCATTCCAAAATATGATATCGTACCCTTCAGTTTCATTTATTCTCACTTGTAGTGTTAGTTCAAATCACATTTAGGTATTAGAAAAAGTGAATGTGCTAGACACATTAATATTGCAAGAACAATGAACCAACGTTTTCTATTCCATGTAATGTAGGACTAGAATGGTTGACTGATACTAGTGGATACTTACATATTTCATAACTAGAATTTCTTTAAAATTATTACAGAGGAAAATCATTTGCAAGGTGGATTCAAAGGGGATTCGGTACCTTAGACAACTTTTCTCTTCATGGTTAGTTTTCCCTCCTCTTTGAATTTCTCTTCCCTAGACAAGACCAAGTGTAAATATTCTTATATCGAGAGTTTTGAAATAGTGTCATCCTCTACATTCATGCTATCTATTTCAAGTGGAAGCTTTAGGTCAACATTCGTCCTCCTAATTCTAGATGTTAAATTGGAATACAACACTAGAACTTCTATTGAATTCATTGGAAGGACTAACTTGCTCTAATTAAAAGCATCTTCGCTAGAAGGCAGAGAAACATATCTACAACAATTAGAGTATTACTAGTCTCTTCCCAAATCCATTTCAAAAACACTGTAATCCAAATTTCCCAACTAAGACATGGACCGACAATGGCATACCTTCGACAGGTGGGCATAGATGCATTTTATTGGTGTTTAGAATATAGACAGTCATGTTGTATGAAAGGTGTGCAATTGAAATCATCTACCAGGTGATCGGCTACAACATTAACAACTGGGGCACATGTAGGTTGTTTCAGACACATGTACCAGGTGATCACATCAACAACTGGAGCACATGCAGCTTGTTTTGGAGGGTTGTCTCGATATGAGGCCAAAGAAGGACTCCAAACACTTATAGATTGGACAAAAGAAAAAAAAGAAAAAAAAAATAATTGGTTAAAATCATTTGGAAATAGTGTCTAACCAATACAATAACACACAACCAATTTCAAGAGTCCATGATGATTCGACCAAACTAAAAACAACCTATTATCATGATGATATCTCGTCACTAGTTCCTCCCTACATATTTCCACACAACCAAAGTATTCCCACCATCATCAAATTTCTTTATAGATACAAACAACATATTATATTCCTTAATTAAATGTTAAGGATATTGGTCAATTTCCATTTTAGATAAGGTCTAAAATGTCCATGGAGATTATATTTTCATTTATAGACATGCTTGTGACAAGAGAATCTATAGTGGCTTGAACGATGTCAAATGACATATCATGGTTCTATTTGTTAAAGATATTGGCTAATTTTCATTTGTCTAAAATGATATTGGAGATTATATATTCATTTCTATACCCGACTATATCAAAAAGTGTATTTTGTAACTCAATATGGAAGAGGTTATAATATCTATAATACTTTCATAAACAAAAAAATAAAATTATCTTTAATAAATAAAATAAAAATGGATAGATCCAAAGACAAGAATGGTGCCCCTCACTTTAGATCTAGCACAAGGGATGCCTTCTCAGAGGATCAAGTGGTGATTGAGGTGTCAATTCTGGCAGCGACAAGTATTGCTTCTACTTGTACACTAGATATGAAGTGGGATTTTGGTGTGATTGATGACATGTTGTATTTGGATGATCGTAAGCGTGCCTTGGGAAGTGAAGAGTTTGATGGGTCAGACCAAGGTATGTTGGGGATTATTATTTCTAAGATCTTTAGCCTCTATCATGTAGTTTCTATAGAGCATTCTAATGTTTTTGTGGGTAGCAAGATGGGACTTTGTGATTCTTCTAGCATGTGCCCATGATCAACTACGCCCCCTACTAAAAGGCGGTGTAAGGTTCTTCGTTTGTGGGATGGTGGTGTTTCTTTGGTTGTGTGTGAGGACGTTAGCATTATGGATATTGTGGATGTGTAATGCCATGCCCTAGCTAGGAATTTCTTTGGGGGGAGGATCAATTTGGTGTGTATTATTTCTTGGGTAGTCGATTCTTGGGATCAATATTTGGGTTACATTCTAGTTATACATTCACTGCAGTGGGGATTCTTTGGGTTTGTCTTTAGGTAAATGGATCATGCACAACATAGTTTTCAATAGGGTTGGTTTATAGAGAATCACAATGTTGTGGCCAATTATGTCATTTTTTGTTTGATGTGAGGGAAGAAATAACGGTTAGGACCCCTATCCAGGGTAAGCTATCAAGACTACCTTTCGAATTATAGTCCGAGGGTGGGATGCGAGCAGTTGGGAACACCTTAAGAAAGTGCATTTCCATGGATGTCTATGTCCTAGAAAGTATGAAAAGAACTGTGGATAGGAATTTAGTCGACATCGACTTGAAGTAAGGTCTCTATGAATCTATGGATTTGGTTGCTGGAGAACACTCTTTTTCTCAAACTTTGGATTATTTAAACGCGCCCTTTAGGTGTGCCCATTATCACACCTATGGACATGTTTTGGTGAACTATAATCATAAATTCAGAAGACATGTATGGAATCATGTGAATGAATTGGAGCAGTAGGAGGATTTTAAGGCTCCATCTCTTTGGATAAAGGTGGGGAGGAAAATCTACAGTGTTCTTATGGAGAAAGAGGAGGCTACATTAGTTTGGAGTTCTTCAATATTTGTTGTTTGTGATATGTCCATTCCTCTTAGTGGTGTATTTCGGTCTCAATTAGACCGGTCAGAGGTGGAATAAGAGGTATTTTTGGATATAGACTTATCCCAATGGAAGTTGGATCAACTCAGTCAACTATGGAAGATGGAGGTCTCATCGTACCAATTTGTGGGTAAGTCCTTGGGAAACCTTGTAAAAACTCACATATTAATTGATGTTGATATGGACGCAATTGTTTCTTTGTTATCTATTAGTCATGATAGTCCTTCCCCTCCGGATGGATGTCGGGGTCAAAAGGAAGAACTTTCTTTAGGTAGTTTAGATTTGGGGGTTGCAGTTGGATTAGCTGTGAATTATGACCCTATTATAAATTTTGTAGACCTTTTAATTCTAAATTTTGTTAGTCATTCCACTCATAGTGAGGGGGGTGTATCTCCGAAGATTGTGGGACTCAATTAGGGACTCTATCCAGATGGGGGGTCTTGTTTACGATTATCCTTTGGAGGTGGTGGCCTCAAAAAGTCGTTAGAAATTCTATTATTTAAATGTGCACAAGAGAAGGCTACTAGAGAGGTTATCCTCTTGTCATCTCTCAATAATTTATATTTTCTTACTATCAGTTTGTATGTGGTATTATGCATGAATATGAGTCTTTTTTCCCTACCAATAGATCCTTATATGTCAGTCTCATTTTATTCAGTATGTTGGTGATCTTGCCCTAATCATAGGATTAATTTCCATACATTAGAACATGTGACTCTATCTGGGAGAAACCAACTTTTGTTCAACCTTAACGAATGTTTTCTCTATTATTTGTTGGGAATTAGAGTCTCTCTTAGGATTAGCCATATATAGAACACCTTAAAATTTCAGTATTTTCAAGTTTTCTTGAGTTTTTATACATGTTATTCCTCTACAATAGTCATTCAATAGAAATTGTACTTACATAAGCAAATGGTAGGGTGTATTCATGCCTAATGATCTAGGCATGTGTGAATGGTACATAGGCAACCTTATGCACAGAAGAAAATGCCTTGTGTTTGAGAGAGTTTCTCATTTTTCCCTTCTTTTTTGAAAAGTCCTGGCTTGTTTGGATTGTCTAAGTATTGTAGGATTCTTTGTGGACTTTCTAGAATATCCAGGGTGGTATTTGAGTGTGTTCAACCTAAATTTGAGTCAAAATTTCATGAAAAGGGTGCAAGTGTTGAGGGCTTAGATATTTTTTCATTTTTTTTTGAAGGGATCGATAAGCATGGAGTGTTAAAACCTAGAGCATAATCTCATTGTTTTTGCTCCTAGTTGCTCTAGTTTTAAGCACATTGGCTTCCCATAACTTGTCACCCAACAAACCTATTTGCTTGTTTGATTCTAAGAAATTATTTCTTCTCGAACTTGGCTTTAGATTTGGGTTGAAGAGTATAGTGTTAGAAGTTGTTTTCATCGAAGTGATAGGCATATCTTTCTCAATTTTGTTCCTTGCATTAGCTTGAGTTGTTGTTCAAAAGTTGCAATCTCATAAAAAGAAAAAGTTTGGATTTCAAAATTGTATTTGGTTTGGAAAAAGGGAAAATTTGGTAGATTGAATTTGCATTGAAAGAGTTGTTTATGTGTTTTGAAAAGCACTTCATATTTCATTTTAAAGAGTGTAATCAAATGCATTGGCATTTCAAAATATTTAGTCTCACTTAATCGTGCCCCATATTTCATTTTTAGAGTGTGAACACATACATTTGCATTTGAAAATCTATAGCTGCACTTAATTTCTTCTTTTTCAAAAAGGCTCTCAAATTTTTATTTTTGAAAAGCATATTTCATTAAAAAAGAATCTAGGAAATATTATTTTGATAGAAACTCATCTAATAGTCTTGGTTCTAGGACCTTGGAGATAGGTGTTGTGAGTTAACTCCTCCAAGGACACATAATATTGAGACTAAGAACAACTAAAGAGTGCTTAATCCATTAGTAGTCTGAAGTACTTTCCAAGAAAGTGCCTCTCAAATTGGCATCAAGAGGTAGGTAAAACTAGTATGAGTGGGAATATTTCCCCCTATTGCTTGGATTAGTGGGGTTATGCAAGTCTGGGATTTTTTCAAGCATGGAAAGTCCTCAAGGTGACAATACTGCTCATTGACATCTTTGGGTGTAGGAGTTGTGTCCTACGTTCCCTTCCCATTCACAGAATCTCTTTCCAATGATCATTATGTCTGACTACCTAATGTGAAGTGGTAACCTTAGTTTCATTTCCTAGTATCCTCATAGTCACTGCAAGAATAATATTTTGCGGCACCTAAGAAAGATGTAGAATCATCAACTCATATCCTTGGGTATTTATCGAACGAAAGTGCTTGCATTCTTGGTGATTGATGCGTTAATATTAGGGTAATTGTCTCTTGATATTCATTGGTTGGACTTCGGACCTAATCATGACAAGATGACCTCCAGAAAGCCCCTAATTGTGTCTATTCACTTAATAGTATTTAGTCCTAAACACCCATGTGCTTTTAATTTTAAGAGTATTTATGCTTGTATAAATATTTTTTGGAAAATTTTAGTGTGTGATTTGTTTTATTTCTTAATTTTGTAAGCTTCATCCTTTGTGTCTCTTGTGAGACACCATGGCGGATCAACTTTGCATAGCTCTAGAAAGATTCAAGGACAACCTCCTAAACAAAGAGAGTTCCTTTGGAAAATGAGAAGACATGATTATACTAATCCAAACCCTTAGGGGGGAGAGGAAGAAAATTAATAACCAGAAATAGAACATGAATAAGAAGAAAAATATTCAAGCTCTAGTGAGCCTGAGAATTCATCTGAGGAAGGACACATTAGTTATACTAAGGGGCAGTTGAATAATTACCCAGAGTTGCTTCTCCCCATCCTAGGGATAACCTAAGTCCTATTTTTATATAGGGTCTTTCATACACCGAAAGGTTTTTAAACCCACCAAAGAGTCATAATTTTGTTCACAACCGAGAATTTGAATTACACACCCCTAGAGTAAATAATCCAACATTTAAGTGGGATAGTATGGAAAACACAAGGGAGACTACTATTGGAGAGGTTACACCCTCAGTTAGTTCAGTTCTCATAGGATAAGGAAACTTAAATACTTCATCTACAAGAGAATATGGATGGTTCCCATCGTGTGTAACAGTGCTTACTGGAAGGGATTCATTTATGCCACAAATCTCTAATCCTTCCTCCTTTGGGATGAATTTTCTAGGTTTCCAACCTATGAATGCCAATATTCCTGCCATTGCAACAAATACTACTACCCCTAGCATTGGTAAATTGATTACATCATATTATTTCCAACCCTATAGTGGAAAAATGTCCATGACCAACCATTCCACAGTGGTTGGAGTCATTTTGAGCTCCATCCTACCTCAAATGAACATACCTTTCCAAGGAATGGGAGGTGTGAGCACCAATTTTCCTTTAGGAAAAAGTATGCCTCAAGGAAATGCGATTAATCCTCGAATAGTGAGAATGATTGATATACTTCCTTGGGGGAATAATATGCACCAAGTAAACGTTCCTTCATCTAGCATGGGAGGGGTATGCATGGTGAATACTATAAATGCTAATACTTCCCAAGGCATCCAACCATTCATGGGGGGAATACCTGGAAGCAATATGACTCCATTTGTATAAACTTGTTTTCGTCAAAATAAAAATTTGGACAAAATAATCAACCTCTCGCAAATCCTAGGAATCCCTATATACCAGGTCTATATTTTGTTATTACAAACCAATGGAAAACAAATGCTCTTGGGGCTTGGAGTCCTATGTGTTGTAAGGGATTATGAACCTAATAATTGTAGGTTGGGGGTTACCAACATACTCAAACACTTGCAGACAATTGACTTCTAAAGTGCAGAATAGGAAATAGGAGGGTTAGAAGAACTTACTTGTTAAACGAATTTCGATCCTTGCTAGTCCTGTTCCAATCTGCTCCAGTTCCAAGGTCTTCAAGGCTCACTCCTCTTTCACCTGTTCAGAGTCAATCTTCCAGATATAGAGTGGTTCATATATATATATATTAGAAGGTTAGATAAATCAAATATGAAATACTGAAGCATAAACAATTATCAAACCAAGATATATGAGACACATGTGGAAGAAGTAATCTCTTTATTATCAATAATGAGAAAGTTCAGAGTACAACCAAACGTCTGAGACAAGGACTCCTCTGTCACCAAAGGATTCTGAGTTTCACTGCTCCAAAGACTTCTGTGAACAATCCACCAGCATAACTTTGCTCCAAAGTGTAAGTGTCTACAACCCTCCCCAAGGCCTATATTTATATGGGTGAAATAAGGCAGTTCTCGAAGGTTAGGGAGGTTTTAGCAGTTAGGGAGATTAAGTAAAATGACTTAACTAAACTCCCATTAGCGCGTGTTTTTATATTTTCATGTTAAGAGGCACATTCACGGGTATGTAGTAGAGCAACCAGCGAATGACTCGCGACTCTGTATAAGCGCAACCTGCGAATACATGGATTCGCGACTTGCTGTAAGGGAGACTCGCGAATGATGTGCGAGTTGTCTATAAAGAGAGTCGCGAATACATCCTAACATGGCAAAATGGAAAAGTAACTAGCTGGATGAAGGTAGAATGTATTTCATAACAAGCCAAGCTATAGTGTTATGGGCAAACCTTTATCCATAAGTGTCCTTTTGTGTGCCGACATGAGGGATATTAGCACTCGGACAGAGAGGTGCCACTCAGGTGTATAACAGATGCCCCCTAATGTGTGAGGTCAGAGGGGAACGATGGCCGAAATACATTATAATTTTTAACTTTGGAGAAACTCAGAAATCCAATGGAGCAGAGAGAGTACCTGAAACAAATACATGATAATGTCATATACAAAGTTACATCTGAGGATGCTATGTTCAATTTACTGGAACACTAGCTCCTTTACAATATTTGATTACATCATATAATACGGGTAGAAACCACGTATATTACAAGGGTGGATCGAAGCCACAATACAATAATGATGAGTCTTCAAAGATCTGGGAGCTGAATATCAGAATAGAACATGGTCTTGCGTAACTTAGCCCGAAAGGAGGGACTAAGGTCTTCATAAATGATCCCAAAGAACCAGTACAATCCAAGCCATGTGAATAAGGGTAAGCTGAAGTCGAACATGGAGAGGATTCAACAGTTTGTCAATCAATAAGTGATAATTGACAACTGAAGCAAAGGAGTTCACCAATGATGAAAGTGAATCCAGAGGTACTATCGTCAAAACTCTAGGTCTTCGTCATTAGGAGGTGCTGAAACGGAACCATACTGTGATAAGGAAGGCAATGGATCCTCCAACGGATCACAAGAGTGACTAGGAACTGGGCAAAAGAAGGGAGACACAAGTTAATTGATAACAGATATAACAGTGATGGGATCAGGTGATAGGTCAGACATTGAGTATAGTCCTTGAACAGTGAGCACAACACAGAGATGACCCAAGGTAGTATACAACGGATAGATAGAACAACTAGACTTATCTGTCATGTAGGAGACATGATCAGATTCCCCAGGTATAATGGACAAGAGGAGGAGTAAGAAACTCAAAGTGATAGATGAACACAAGTGTATACTGAAACATGGATATCAGAAAGCAAAGAGTGCTATGTTCAAGGATGACATGCTGCCATTACTGAAAACAAGAGAAAACTTCTTCCTTACCTTCCATGTTAAGTTTTAACGAGTCCAGGAAAGTAAACTCGGTTCCCTCTTCATTTTTTAACAAGCTTGAAGAGATGGGAAAATAATGCTTGATATACTGATCCGTGGATTTAATGAGCCTGAACTAGTACATGCTCATGCGGTATTTTCACATTTAGAGAGTTTGAAAATTCTAAAGAAGACTCCAGGGGGGTCCTTTTTCATCCAATTTAGTCTCCTGAGGCCGAAAAAGTATAAAACAAACCACAGAAGAACTCTCTTAAATTCCGAAGAAGAAAAGGTGAACCTTTTTCGTACTTAGTCGGGAAGGTCCAAAAAAGGTTAAATTACCACCTACCCAATGCTCCTTCCAAAACAACATAAAATAGCTTGAGTTTTACGAGTGTGAAGGAAAGCAAGATCACTCGAAAAGATCCATTTGGTTACGAGAAATGGGGCTTACAACAATAAACTCGTTGCTTTGTTCTTGAGTGTTTAACGAGCATGAAAAAGACACAAAGTACACTCGGAACCTTTTTCATGTTTGGGTCCAGAGCACGAAAAAGAGAAAACTAAGCTCAAACCGGGTGTTCCTTTTCCATAAATTTAGTCCCTCAGTTCCGGAAAAGTGATAAACCTATACCTGAGAATACTCTTCTCAATTCCGAAGAAAAGAGAGTGATCATTTCTCGTATTATTCCACATGGTCCGAGAAAGAGATAACCTACCACCAATGCGGATGCCCGTTCACATATTCTTAACGAGCTTGAACGGACGAGATAACTCGGAAGTCAAGTTTGTTTTGAAGGAGTCAGACCTGGGCCTAAAGAAACTCCATAAGGTTGGGGAGTCCTATAAAGAGATAGCTTGTAAAAAGAGATTCAGAAGAAGCTCTATTTGGCGTGAAAAATAACTATGAGGAAACCCCTGGGCCTGAAACAGTGACGGAATGAGTACCAAAGGATGGCAATGGCATATAAGGATGATACTCATGAAAAGGGATCCTAGCCACGGAAGAACAATGGTAGAGACAAGGGACTAATGGCTTAAAATACCATAGTCCGTGGCAAAAATGTTGATTACTAAGGTTAATGTGGAGTGATAAGATGCCAACATGTGTTGGAAAGAGCAAAAACCACCCTATAAAAGCATCAACACTTTGTAAAAGTTGGTAAACCTGTTCCAAGGCACAAGGAGCACTAGTACAAAAGCGCGGATTTTTCCACGGAGGTTTTCCACGTTTCTTACTTTTTGGTGTAAAATCGGAAGCAACAAGAACGAGGCGTCGCTGTATCCA
>LPNX010210791.1:0-21421 GCA_001517045.1 Pseudotsuga menziesii
TATGATACACAGGTTGCTCTGTAAATAGTTGTGTTTTCAGGGAAGACACAGGTATTATGTCGAACAAGTCACGTGCAACACATGGGTTGCCTTAAGGAAAACCATGTGTACATCAAAAAATCTCATTTTTAGGGTACGTCTAGGAATTTTTGGACTTTGGTGTCTTCTCAAAAGTTTTAGATGACTCAAGTACCTTTCCAACAGTGCTAAGAAGAGGTCAAAGGGAGTTATGAAACTCCCGATATGGGTTCTCCAATTTATGTGTTTTTTGAGTGACTTTCAGTGAGTGTCATCATGGAAGTGTCGACATGCAACGAAATCATGGGAAAGTGGTCACAGGAAGAGATGTGTCATTTTGAGCTATAACAGTTGGAAGATATTAATGTTCCTCAACAATGACTTCCAATAGGTTATCGTAAGTTATCCCTTGACATCTCCTTGGTTGATGAAGTGGCCAAATTAGTTTCACCTATGGTCGATCCCACTCTTCTTTTGGAGAGTGAAGTTAAAGTGATCGAGTCGATTTCATCTCCACTTGATCCCAATATTTTGTCAGAGAGTGTTTAGACTGAAGTAGTTCCTTCGACACAGTCTTTGACTTGTCCCTCTCTTCTAGTTGAGAGTGAATTGAAACCAGCTGAAGTTTTCGTAATTAGTTCCAATTGTTCTACACAAGAGGAAAGTTTGTCTCTTTCGACAAAACCCTCTCCAAGTAATGAGGTTATTTTATTTGACTGGAGTAACCTAACAGAATCTAGTCTTCATTTGAGTGTTCCTTTCCAAATATCTATGCGAGTCACCACCAAGAGTATACTCCGCACTATTATTAACAAAGGGGCTTCTGTTAGCATTATATCCTCTACTGCTTGGAAAGCAATATGATCCACTCTGCTTTTGCTAGCCATCGATCAGATATTGGATTTTAATTGAAGAACTACTTCTCCTTTAGGGATCCTTCCTCATTTTCCTATCACTTTAGGGGGGAAAACTATCTGTATCGATGTTATGGTGGTCCAATGTCCCTTATATTTTAATCTACTCCTTGGGAAAGATTATGTTTACGCCATGAAAGCTGTAGTGTCCACACTCTTTCGAGCGATGTATTTTCCCCATGAAGGGAAAATTGTGACCATTGATCAGCTTTCCTTTGTTAAACCTAATCATCGTATGACTCCTAGTCATCAGACTTCCCTAAATGTTTTGCATGTTCTTGTGGTTCCTTCCCCTTGACCTTCCATGTCTCTTTCCTATGAACATCATGACAAAGTTCATTTGTTTGAAAACCTTAGCTTCTTCTCCTCACGAGAAATATTTGGGGGAATGTCTCCTATAAGGGGGAAAACCGCCAACCTTTGAACATCATGTTGGCCAAGAACTATCTGTGAGCATAGTTCACATTCTGTGTCAAGCTCGTTAAAAAATTAAACAGATCCATGTGAGCATAGTTCCTTCTCTCTATGTCAAGCTCGCTAAAAAATGAAACAGATGCCTAAGCATAGTTCCTATTCTGTATCAAGCTCGTTAAAAAATGAAATAGATGTCCTCAAGCATAGTTAATTTTTTGTTTCAAGATTGTGTAAAAATGAAAGAGGTCACCTTAAGCAGTGTGTATTCGTGGTTTCAAGTTCATTAAAAAATAAAATTGACCTTGAGCAGAGTTCCCCTTTTGTGTCAACATCGTTTAAAAAATGAAGTGGATTCTTCTATTGTGTCAAGACTCAATATTTGAATCTTCATTTCATCTGCTTATAAAGTAGACGAAATGAAGCTGGGGGCATGTACCCCACCTCTTTATATTGGAATTAAGTTACTTGACAGTCATAATGGGGGAAAGTACCAACCACTGGACATCATGTTGGGAAATCACTTGTCAATGGGAGTTATTCTGAGCATTCTTTCAACCAACCTTCAAGCTAATTAAAAAAAATAAGATGGTGTTGAGCTTACTTTTCATTTTTCGTGCTCTGGTTAAAACATGAAAACTGGTTTGAGCTTACTTTATTGATTTTCATGCTCTGGATTCAAACATGAAAAGGTTTTGGATTTCCTTTTATACCATCAGTGTGCTCATTAAAAACTCAGTAAAAGGGTATCGAGTATACTTTTTTTGCTTTTTTCAAAATCGTTAAAATTGGTTTATGAGAAAGAGGACCCCCTATGGATTCATATTAAGCTCTTTTTGGACTCTTAACATGTGAAAAGATTGTCAAGTGAACTTGTCTTGTTCATGCTCGTAAAAGGACCTGAAGAGTCATCTTCCTGGTGATAGTTTACCCCTTTTTGGACCAGGGGGCACTACTTACGAAAAAGGTATACTCCTACCAATCATGACTAGAAGAGTTCTCCTTTGCATTATTTTATACTTTTTCAGGCCTCAGGGACTAAATTTACGAAAAATTCCACCCCTGAAGTCTTCTTAGTCATTTTAGACTCTCTAAACATGAAAAGACAAGTGATTTTAATTTCGTCGGACTCATAAAATCAAATGATGAAGGACCATTTCTGGGAATGAACCCATCCTTTCTCATGTTCATAAAACATATGAGAATGGAATCATCACTTGATGAGCTATAACAAGTCTTTGTCACCCTCTTTGAACTCGTAAAAATGAAAAGAGGTACTCATCCTTCATGATGGGGAAATTAAGGGAAGAGTTTATGTTTCGTTGTATTTACGGCAGTACATAGTCACTCTTGAACATGGCACTCATCTGCATATGCATTCATTACTTGGATAATCCATTTGTCTTCAAGTCCTGCTGATTCCTTGTATTTTCTTGCTCATTTGAGTTGTCCAAGAATGATATCGTCATTATTTTCATTTTGGGGGTTGGTATCAGCCTCGTCAAAGCCAAAACTTCCAAGTCATGCCATGCCCATCTTCAAGAGAAATTTTGTCATCCTTTCACTGTCTACAGGTATTTTACCTTATTCATGTTGGTCATATCTGAGTCAGTTTTGTATATCACTAAGCTATTTGATTTACTATAAAACATCTATGATCATGTTTCATGTCGATGATGGGGGATTCATCATGGCCCTCCTTCGACGAGTCTATTTCTGTCGAATTCAACACCTCCTCCAAGAATTGGACTTAGAAACCAAGTCAATTACCTTGAGCCTACATGCCTCAATGGTAGGTTACCTCGCTTTCAACATGAGTTTGCATCATTGATTCTTGATTGAAATATTATACCGAGTGTTCTACTTCAAGTCCTTTATTCACACTCAGGAGGATGTACTGAGATACCTGGGGAATCATTGACATCAATGGTAATTTCCCTTGCACTTGTTAACAAATGATCCAAGAGGATATTGGTGGCCACCCACCTATTCCCCTTGGACCCCCACCATTGTTTCTTTCAGTTTTCCAATTTCCTTAATTGTAGCACAATTTACTATTTTTGGCAGTTTTTGGGTCCTAAATTTCTGGAGTTGTTTTGAGGTCCTAAACGATGTTTTTTCGGCATCGAATGGTCAGGAAAATACGAGTCCATTCCAGACTTAATATTTGTCATTTATGGATGTATTCCTTAAATAGATTTTTCTAACGATGTATCATGCGCGTCAAACGGAGGTAGTATGCTAAAGTTACGACCCCAGGAAATTAATGTACCAAGTTACCCAATGGGGCCCACATTAAGGCGTTTCACCTCCTAGGGTTAGTTTTTTGGATGTGTAGGGTTTCCATTGTTTCTCAATAATATATAGGTCTTCGAGCCTCATTGTAACATAGAGTTCAGAGGCATGTAACTGCCACATCTCTTCTCAGAGATAAGCTACCAACACTCTAGCTAGTTTATTTCCATTCTATATGTAAACAAGTTTTAGTTATTGATTAATGAGATGAAGTCTTATTTCTCTTGCATATTTGTTTCTATGGTTATTTGTGTATTTGTTGTGTTCCTGCATAAATCATGATCAGTAATATTAGAGCAATTTGCTCTTTCTCGATCCTTCTTTGCATGTCCCTAATGAGGGTGGGGTATAAAGAGTTAGGGCTCGATCTGGTTGAACCTTTGCAAGATCAGCCTCGCAAATCCCGACGGCCACCCATGGGGAATGAAAATAAATAAGAGGGAATAGAATATCCTATCAAAATGTTTCTCGAGGAGGCCCTTGAAAAACAAAGGAACGTGATGATGGATAACTTCGCCCAAATCCTTCAACGACTTCCCACTGGCAGCGCATCTGCATTTAGCAGCCACTCTGGAGGCGCAACCCATTTTAAGGTACAAGTAAACTTTGGAATTCCCATATTTGATGGTTTAATAGATGCAAATGCTGAAGATAGATGGTTGAATCTATTAGAAGGATATTTCTCAGTTCATGACTTTTCTGACCGGGAAGATATTACTTTTTCTCTACTCAAAGTTGCCCCCCATGTCAAGGACTGGTGGGAAACCTATTGTGCGAGAAAGGGCGAGGAGGAACCCTCTATATTCTCAACTGTACCCACTTGGAATTCTTTTTGACATGCCATAAAGGGACAATATTATCCGGTGGGGAGCTATGAGGACAAGTACATCCAATGGACTACGCTGCAGCAGTAAAGAGATCAAGATGTGCATGAGCTGACGAATCTGTTCCATACCCTGCGCACCAAGTTGGGTATCAAATATTTAGAGAAACATTTGGTGCTGAAGTACCGCAGTTTTTTGCGTAGATACATTCAGGAGGAAATGGAGTTCCTCAACCTCTCCTCGCTTGGTACGGCATATCGGTATGCTGCCAAAATTGAGCAAAAATTCAAACAAAAAAGCGAGACTTTGGATCTGCAAATCAGAAGCAAGGGAAAGGTGCCCCCAAACCACAGAACCAAGGACACAGCCAAGGCATGGCAACTCAAGAAAAAATTCCAAATCTACAAGCAAAGAGCAACACTATAAATCCGAAAAAGGAAGCGGGAAAGTGGTGCGAGTTCCATAAGAGCCCCACTCACAACACAAATTAGTATCGGGCTAAGCTGTCATTGGTGGCTGAGATAAAGGATTCTGAATTAGATGCATACTCTGACACTGAATTAGAACCCGAGAAGGGGAATGACAAAGGGAAGAATATTATTGATGCAGAGCCCAATGCCACCGTTGCCACCATGAAGATCCAAAAGGAAGAACTAGAAGATTCAGAGGAGGAGGAGCATCTTTTTCGCTCCTAGATGTGGGTAAAGGGTTCCCCGCTACAGTTCATTGTCAATAGTGAGAGCCAAAAGAACCTGATTTCAGCTGAGGTTGTAAAGCAGTTGGTTTTACCAACCATAGCACACCCACATCCATACACCATCGAGTGGCTTCACAAAGGATGAGATCTCCGCTTCAGCCAGCATTGCCGCCTTCCTTACAACATCAAGCCCTTCACCAATGAGGTATTATGTGATATTGCTCCTCTTGATGTTTTTGATGTTTTATTAGGCCAACCATACTTATGGAAGTGACATGTTGTGTATGAGTCTCGGCCTCGCGTTGTTATTATTACATTGGGAAATCATTTCTACAGGATACCAGAGGTACCACCCCCTGCTGCTATCTCTTTGGTTACTACAAAACAATGTAGTAAGCTCATTTCCAAAATCAGGAAGTTTTTTTTCTTGATGATCCACCCTTAGGGAAAGAAGAAGATTGTGGCCACAACCTCCAGACAGGGCCCCTCTGTACGCCAACAACAAATGGACAAGGTCGTGGAGGAGTACCGGGACATATTCACCTCACCCACTAGGGTGCCTCTCCACTATCAATTCAAGCACCCCATCGATATGACCCCACATGTGCTGCTACCCAATGGACCGATCTATCGATGCTCTATTCTAGAGAATGATGAAATCAAGAGGAAAATTCAGGAGCTACTGCAGAAGGGTCACATTCGGCCAAGTTCATCACCCTGTGGGATCCCGATCGTGTTGGTATAGAATAAGGATGGGACTTGGAGACTCTATATTGACTGTCGGGCATTGAACAAGATCACTGTCTGGAATAGGTACCCGATCCCATGGATTGATCACCTCCTAGACCAGCTTAAAGGGGCGAAATATTTTAGCAATATCAACTTAAAGTCTGGGTATCACCAGGTACCGATCAAACCGACCGATGTGTGGAAGACTTCCTTCAAAGCCAAGGAGGCACTTTTCAAATGGTTGTTCATACCTTTCGGGATAATGAATGCTCCTGCAACCTTCATGAGACTGATGGACAACATATTGTGGCCATTCACCAACTCATTTGTAGTAGTGTACTTGGATGACAACCTGATCTTCAGCTAGAATTGGGAAGAGCATTTCCACCACATCTGACAGGTCCTCTAAACATTGCGGCATCACAAGTTGTTTTCCCATTTGGACAAGTGCACTTTTGGCATGACCCAAGTTCAGTATTGTTAGATTTTTAACATTAAGCTAGCATTATATTAGGATATTTAATTGAGAGAATAAAAATCACAGCAATCAAACACAAGAGACAATGAACACAATGTTTTTCCTCGGTGAAGCCATAAATGGAGAAAACCCCGCAACTTCCCCAGAGATAGAATCAGCACCAAAAGTAAAACCCCAAAATAGTAAGATGATCTCCCGACAGCAGTAGCCTCTTTCTTCCTAGCCCTGACAGCTTCTTCTTCCTCAGCTATGCACTACAACTAAGTGTGAGTGAGTGTGTGATAAATAGAGAGACTCACTCTCTATTTATACTAATTCCCGAGTTGACAATAACTTACTAGGGCCGACTTCTCTAGGAGAGTATAATAACCCTAGTGCCCTGGAACTGTGGGGAATTTAACCCTTGATCAATAGGAGGGTTACCCACAATGACTTGACATGACTTGTTTACATTATAGAACCTCCCAATAGGAACATCGAGGCATGACATGAATCAAATACATTACAGACACATCCCAGAATAAACATCGGGGTACAATACATAAGATATACGGATGAATACATTCCAAAGTTACAAATACATTAACAAGTATCTGGGATACATTATTGATGAGTGTGGGGTACATGTGGATCCAAATAAGATCCAATCCATTTGGGATTGGCCAACCCCAACCACTCTAACAGAGCTTCGCATCTTTCTGGGCCTCGCTAATTTCTACCGTAGGTTCGTGTTGGGATTCTCTCATATCACTTGGCCCTTGAGTCAATTCACCAAGGGAGGAGCGAAAGCAAAATTCTTTTGGTCAGAAACTCAACAGAAGGGGTTTTTAGAATTGAAGAATTGCCTCTGTTGTGCCCCAGTGCTCACATTACCAAACTTGTAACACCCATTTGAGATCGAGACAGATGCCTCTGACTATGCTACTGGGGCAGTCCTTACTCAACAAGGGCATCCATTGGAATATCAAAGTGAGACACTGTCCGACACATTCCACAAATATCCCACTTATGACTAAGAGATGTATTCCATTGTACAGGCTTGCCGACTATGGACGCATTACATTTTGGGGAAGGAAATGATCATCCCCACAGACCACCGACCCCTGCAGTTCATGCAGATACAAGGGAAGTTATAGATCGATTGCCATTAGAAGTGGTCCACATATCTACAACAGTTTCATTTGAAAATCAAGTACAAGAAGGGAAGAACCAATAATGTTGCAGATTGCCTCAGCCGACCACCGATCATGGCGATAATGACCGTGCTCAACTCTTGTGGGCATGAGACTTTTGATTGGCCGCTTCTCTACAAGAGCGATTCAGAATTCAGCCACACATACCAGACGCTCTTGGAGGGAAACCAAGTTCCAAAATTTCACCTCGAGGACATACTACTATGTCACATGGGACACCTTTGTATTCCTTCAAGCAAGCGTTCCAAGATGATTTGAGAAGCGCACTGTAGTCGAGTCGTTGGGCATTTCGGGGTCGAGAAAATAGTGGTAGTACTGCAGAAGTATTTCTATTGGCTGAACCTTTGACAGGACGTCGGGAAGTACATCCGATCCTGCACTGCCTGCGCCATTGCCAAACCATCCATCAAGATGCAAGGCCTCTATACTTCATTGCCTACCTCATGCTTACCCCTAGTCGACCTTGGGAATCTATATCCATGGATTACATGTCAGGCCTTCCTTCTACTAAGCAAGGCAACGACTGTGTGTTTGTGGTCATTGGCAGATTCTCAAAGATGGCCATAATGGTGGCATGTAAGAAGAATATCACAGCAGAGGCCACTGCTAAACTCTTCTTTGAACAAGGGTGGCTACACTTTTGGATGCCACAGTCTATAATCTCAGAACTGGACAGAAGGTTCCTTAGTACATTCTAGTCTAGCCTATGGTCAATGCTAGACACCAAGCTCACAAATTCCACAAATTTCCATCCCCAGACCGATAGCCAGACAGAGGTCGTCAATAGGTGTTGGGGCGCGCACCTTAACGATCATTAATTTTGGTAACTCTACAGTTTTTGTGGAAGCTTGTAAGCGGAGTTGTGACTTAAAATAGTCTTAGGGGTGTCAAGGTTGATTCAAAGCCCTCTTTTTGTAATTGTCCATAATTTTTGGGTATAAGCCCATGATTTTGTAATAGTGCACTTGTATAAATAGGCACTCATGTAAAGATGTCAAGGGTATCTAATGACATGAGGATCATATGATGCGAAGAAGTTAGATCTATTTTTGGGTTTTAAGGTCAAGTTCCAGCTGTGTGCGTGGATGACCTCTGCAGCTATGTGCACAGATGGTTTTTGTAAGGAAAGGAACTGCAGCTAAGTGCACAGCTTAGAGTTGTAAGAAAGGAACTGCAGCTAAGTGTGCAGATAGACTTAAAGGACGGATCTGCAGCTGAGTGCGCAAATTAGAACTATTGTTTTGTAAAAAGTTGAATAAAAGCGCAGTTCTGTGAACGTAGCCCTTACACTGGGGGTGAACCACATTAAATCTTGTGTTGTGGTGGTTCTTTTGTGATGTTTCTGTTATGTTCTTTTATGCATTGATAAGTATATAAATGGTAAAGTAAAATAACTGCTAAATATTAACTTCGCTGTGAATTCCTAGTTAAGGGTTAAGCAAGAAACTGTTTGTTTATCTAACTGCGAAGCTATATAAGTGAATGTCGAAGCTCTATTTTGTATAAATATTTGTTGTTAAGGCTAAAGGTACAGTAATATCCCTCTTCTGCTTGCAGAAACCTGATTCTGTGGCACCCCATAGCTATTTCAAGTGAGACTGCAACCTATTCACAGGTTGTTGCCGAAAGGGCCAACACTGTGGGTATTTTTGTTGGTGCGAAGTAATAGTATAAAACCTGGGTCTGCCCTAAGCCCAACAAATTGGTTCTGTTGCCGATTGAACTCAGTATCTGCTCAAGAGGGATTTACGTCGTACCTGGAGGGCTATATTTTGGAGACCCTCAGTAAAATAAATCGGTGACTGGATTGAAGAGACCTATTTGAAATTTGCTGAACAAGAAAATAAGGATCCTCGTCGTAGCTCCGACGAATTCTTGCAAAGGTACGTTTTTTCGGATGTTTATGAAATTTTCTTTGGTAGTATCCACATAGAATTGCACCAGTGGCTATCCAGGTTGACAGAAAGAAAGACAAACTTCAACGAAGATCAGTTTCCTAACCGGACCCCCGCAAGAATTGATATATTGAAAAGAGTGAACAAGGCGGTATCTCGAGCTGTTGATTTCTGGACAACGCGAACCCTTGAAGCATTTGTGACGGAGTTTGCCATCGACACAAGTACCTCTTTTAGCAAAGCTGAAAGACATTTTTTCAAAGGACCAAGGGGTAAGTACTTGAATTCATTTAGTTTGAAAATTAAAATGCTCTTGGCTGAAAAAGGCATATTGCTTATAGAATCACTTTGCTAGATTTGTTACTACTAACATATGTTTGGAAGCGAAAGTGACTTCGACAAGCAAAGTGGTTTGCTGCGAAGCGGTAAAAGATACAAGAGAAATTTTGGATCCTATACCCTAGGTCAAAATATCGAGTATACCCAATTAAGTCCAGAAGAACCTGAACCTCAAGAAACTTTTTTTTTTAGAAACCCTCCTATAACTCCACAGCGCAGATCTGTTACCCCTAAGAACCTATCACAGTATGAAAGTAACCCTAGCCCGAGTATTCCTGTCGCAGGTCAGTCTACCCCAGTAAGTTCCCCTCCTCCTCCTCCCCCTCCCTCCCCCCTAGATCCACTATGGCCCATATGAATGATGACATCAAGCTCCTAGTCTTTAAAGGAACTGGATCAGAGGATCCAGAACAGTTTTGGTTCTTATGCGAAGCTGTGTGGACTGCTAAGAACATTATGGATCAAGATATAAGAAGAGCGCAGCTGGTCACTTCTTTTAGAGACCGAGCTTTGACCTAGTTTATGAAATTTTCCAGTACTCAGAACCATGTCTTGGCTAATATTAAAACAGCAATGATCAAAGAGTTCAAGAAGCCTAAATCAGAGTCATAGTGTATAACTGAACTGAAAGAGATTCAACAGAGATGAGGTGAATCAGTTTGGGACTTTGATCAGAGGTTCAAAGTTCTGCTAGATCAAGTTAGCTTCACTATTGGACCAGCGCAGCATAAAGAATAGTTCATTGCAGCATTATTACCACATATCAGGACTCCACTCATGCAACAGAAGGTTGCTGATCAACAAGAAGCTTTGGAAATTTCCATGAAGTTTGAAACAACTCCTGTCGAAGATAATTCTGGTATAGCCCAAATACAAGTGCAGTTGGAAGAAATGGCTTTGGAGCTTCATGACATGAAGAAGGGGAAATATCTTCGCGAAGAGGTTTGGTGTACACGATGTAGGATAGAGGGTCATGACAAGGAATAGTGTCCTACGTTAAGAAATTACCTAAATACTGGTGCACCAAACCCATTTAACCCTAGTGTTCTATATTGTGAGATCTGTAGAACAACTGGCCAACATCGTCCTGAAGACTGCTATCTGCTATAGAGATATGTGCAAGTACCTAAGAACCCCTATTGCAAGTTCTATAAGTCAGTTGGACACAACAAAGATGAATGTCGCAGCTTTAACCTCATGAGAGAACGAAACTATGATGCTTATAGGGTACAAAACGATGCACAAGGAAATTATGGATATGGTTACCATGGTAGTACATCAGGTCGAGGTAATTTTGGAGGTCGTGGTCGTGGTGGTATGCCTAGAAAAGGTCGAGGCCAAGTTGTGTGCTATAACTGTAATCAGGCAGGACATCTAGCTACAGACTGTCAGAACCCAACTACGACATGTCAATATTGTAGAGCAGTAGATCATGTCATTGAGCAATGCCCACACCTGATAGCCAAGATACAAGAAAGAAATAGCGCTCCTACTCAGAATATTCAGATGATTGCTGTAGAGCAAAGACCTATCCCAACCATTAACATTGTTACAAGGAGTGGAGCTACGATGCAAGTGCAGAATAAGGAGAAATAGCCTGACGAGGCTTGGGTTCGTAAGACCCCAGAGAAAATCCCAGCATTTGATGTTGAAAGAGAAAAAGAAACATTTATGGAAGTCAAAAAAGACTTTGCTGATCCGATCACATCACTAACACCTGCGCAACAGCATCAACAACAGGTACAGTCTCAAGAAGCTTCGACGGATAAAGCAAGTACACTGTCATCATTTTTACAGAGTTGTATGAATCTCTTAAGAAATCAGAATGCTTTAAATGAGTTACAGAAATTTATTGCTTCTTGCGAACCTCAGCGAAGCTCTGGTAAAGAAAAAACTGTTAATAGAGTCAGAAGAACTGGAAGAGAAATGAGATTGCATGCTCAGATAGGAGAGTATGACATGACTGATGTCATTTTAGACCTGGGATCATAAGTAAATGTCCTAACTAAGCAAAAATGGGAACAAATGTGAAAACCTACCCTTGAATGGTCCCCTATACAGTTGAGATTAGCCAATCAGTAGAAGATTGTGCCCCTAGGAAGATTCCCTAGTGTCCCAGTAGACATTGATGGAGTCAGTACCTTAGCTGATTTTGAAGTCATTGAAATAATTGATGATAGCAACCCCTATCCAGCCTTGCTATGAATTGAATGGGAAATAGAGAATTCTGCAGTAATCAACCTTAAGAGCAGGAAGATGACTTTTGAAGGAAAAGGTTTGAGAGTCATAGTACCCTTGGACCCTTCTCAAGGAGAAAGGTACATAGAGCCAGTCAGAGATGAAGATCAGGATGTTTTGGATCATATTTACAACATCACAGCTAAAGAAGAAGACTATGTCAACCCTACTACTGAAGGTATAATGGATTAGCAGCGTGACAGTTCTTGCATAACTGATTCAGATGAAGGCTTGGAGAATTGGCAGAATAGACTTTATGAACTACATGGACATCGATGTGCAAGAATTACCAAGTCTCTCAAATGGCTTGGCTCACAGACAAGAGTCTTACCTATTTTTGATGGCTTGACAGACCCAGAAGATTTTATTGTACAATTCTCAGAACAAGTACCAGATTCACAAAAAATGGAGACTCTAGATTCAGTAATTAGAGCCACAGCTTCCAGATGGTGGAATGGTCATAAAAAGTATATCCCTAGTTGGGGAGCTTGTCAAAAGTTCCTTCGCCTCAGATTCATGGATCAACCTCAGGAGGTGAGAAGCAGGTTTAATGGTAAGACTAGCCCTCAGGAACATTTGGAGCAATGCTACGAAGCATGGAAGCATGTACCTCATGAAGAATGGGTACATAGGTTTGTGCACACTCTGGAACATATAGCAAAGAATCGGTATGCAGAGGTCGAGCTTCGCCATGGTACTGTAAGTTGAGAAAGTCTTGTTGATAGTTTTGTGCTCACATTTTCTATTAATGAGGTTTGTCCTGCTTTAGACGCAGCTATTAGGTTGATCCATACTAAGGTGTTTGATGATAAATAAATAGTAGAGTACCAACCTTATTGGAAGGAACAAGAAGCTAATGCAGTAGAATGCTATAACCTCGCAATTGATGAGGATGATGATCCACGCAACATTAACATTCCTGAGTTAGAAGGACACTGCGAAGTACACGGACCAGCAGTCAAAGCACCTGAAGTGACTCAACCCTTGAAGACAAGGACAGTAAACATTGGATCAGAAGAAAAACCTAAGTACGCTACCATTGGAGATTATTGGGATGAAGAAATGGTGAGCAAAGTTACCCAACTTCTCCATGAGTATCAGGACTTATTTCCGACGAAGTTCTGAGAAATGAAAGGAATCATTGAGGCAGTGGAAGACATTCTGTCATGGGTTGAAGCTTGAAGCCATGTCGAAGCTGATGTCAGGAAGTGTCGAATGCCCTTATTATGGCACAGCCAGAGTTATCGGTTGTGCCGGAGAAGGAAAGATGTGTCGGAGCTTAAAATACGACCATTGGAAGAAATCAAATTTGGCAACGTCAGTACGTTAACTGTATTAACTGCCTGTATTAATGAGATCTTGTGAAATCTACCGCCATTTGGACAAGATCTCTGTCAGATTTGGTGTCTTCAATGCACAGTTATGATAGATTTCAGGGGTAGATTCTATAAGAAGACACCCAGGCTTGCAAAGTTCACAGTACACATTTTCTTAAGTTTTACAATTGAGTCCATGTCAGCTGATCGCGAACTTCAGGAATTGTTGAGAGAATTTGAACAGGGGGGTCTGCAGAACCTTATGAGCACCCCACCTGCATCTCCACCTCGCGAAGAAACTTCCCCAGCATCGAATCAGCCAATGCAGACACGATCCACCAGGAAGAAGTTTAAGCCAAAAATTTGTTCTAAGCGGAACGAAGATAGACACAAGCAATTAGGGAAAACACTGGAGGATCCCAAGATGAACCCTTCTGTTTCAGCAGAGATCCCACCTGAAGGGGATGAGAAAATTGCATTGCAGCGTCCACCATATCTTCCGCCAGTTCGACCAGGAGTTCAGCTACCTCGGTGAACAAAGAATTTCACATTACGCACTCCTTCGCTGCCACCGGGTGTGCAGTTGGTCGGGACAATGACAGGGAAAGTAGACCTGCTCAAGTACGCCGAACACGATACAAATGATCATGGGAAATTTCCACAGTTTGCACCTGGGACATACTTACACTCTGTCTACTATCTGGAGACTAGAGTGACATTATTAGAAGTGAAACAGTGGGCTGCTGGCTTGGACAAAGCTGGTTTGTTGAAGATGCTCAATGTTCCCCACTTCAGTCACAGCACATAGGTGACCATGGTGGCCAAGCAATTATTGGCATTGGTGCATGATGGGCACCTATGGATCGGAAACCAGAAAATCACCATCAATGGAGAACTCATTCACCGGATTACGGGCTTACTGAAGGAAGGGCTTGATCCTAGAATTGAATTTATGGGAAAACATGAAGACACGAAGCTAGCACAAAGCATGAAGGAACGCTTTGGGCTCACGAAAGGAAAGCAAGGGTATCAAACCTCGATCATTCAGCATCAAAACATTCGATTCACCGTAGAGCTCTTAGCATGCAAGCTAATGCAGAAGTGCAGACCAAACGAAGTACCTGCCCCGATTGTCAGTATTGTTGCAAACTGTGCGGAAGGCTACAATTACAACTGGGTAGCGTACATTGTGTTTGTGCCAGAAATTGTTTCCAAGTCTAAAAGAAACAAGCCAACACAATTTCAAATAAAAATTAATAAGGTAAACTAGGTTTTGGGGTTTCTAAAATGTTTTCTTGGTTGTAAATTTGGTGACAAATAGGGAATACACTCATGAGCCAAACAAGAACAAAATCATAAGCAAGGAAAGACAAAGATGCATAATATAATAACCAGAATCCAACAGAACATGATAATGAAGTTCATTCACAAAAGATAAGCACTACCAGCATATAAAACATAAACCAGCAATGAATTTATCAGTCATGCAACTAAACAAGTCAAAAATGAAGCCAAAACATATACTAAAGGGTGAAAAGGATCATATATTTCATAATATGTCATCAAATACATATGAGAGTTATGATACTTAGCTCACAAATAAGTCCAAAAGACCTCCTGAAGCCAGCCAAAAAGTAGAACCCTTCTTCTCTCCTTCTAATCTATCTAAATACTGTTTTTACAAAATCAGTTAGGGTTAAACCCTAACTTCCCTCAACCAACTCATCGATGGGATAAAGTGAGATTATATTTACAAAATAAAATATTTCTTCAAAAAGCATAACTAACAACTCACTAACTAAAGTGTTTCTCAAAGACATAACAAATAATTGACTAACTACCCAACTCAAAGGTCTTTTGCAGCCTCACCTAGTAAGGCTATCCCATCCAAAGCTTGAGCCTTCTTCTTGGCTCTCTTCTGCTCATCTTCCATATCAGCTACCCTCCTTGTGAGCTCTTCATTCTACTTCTGTAGGCTTTCAACAGTTAGCTTCAAATCTGCACAATGCAAATCAGTGGTTCTCTTCCTCTTCAGGGCTTCTTTGGATACTGTAGTCAACTCTTGAAAATGATCATTAACTTCTTGCAAATCCTCCCTAAGTCTTCTGTTTGCTAGAATCAGCCCATCATTCACCTCTTGCATGTAATCCATCTGATGTCTGTATTGTTTAATAGTTCTCTGCATGTTCTCTTTTTCTGAATCAAATGGCTTCCCTGTTGTGGTATCTTGTGCATCACTGGGCATCCATGGTATATTAAGATTCCTGAAAATGTCAGCATCTTTTTCTAACAGATTTGTAGAAATATCAGGAATACTAGGGTTTTCCTGAATGTATGTTTCCTTAGGTATAGTTTCATCTATTAACAGCTGATCTTCATCATAAGAAACTTTAGTTTCTTTTTCCTGTTGTTGTTCCAAAAGTTCATTCCTTAATTCAACAAATATTTCAGATAGCTTAATCTCGGTATGACTTGAATCGTCTACTGACTATAATGACCTTTTTCCTTTTGCAGGATGAAGAACTGAACTTCTTACAACTGCTTCTTTCTTCTTTTTACTGCTCACCTTGCAATTCTTTGGTTTTTTATAATCTAAAGAAACATCATCGATAACAGTCACCTCTTTGGTATTCAAGCTAGGGTTAAGCAGTTTTTTCATATTCAACCTTAACTTATTTCTTGACCTGGTTTTAGGCCTCCAAGCTGGAGCCAATTCTCCCATCATCTTCAAGCTTCTTCCTTGGTGTTTGACTGTAGAAAACTCCATGACTTCAACCTTGTTCTTCTTTCTCCTAGGTCTAACTGTCTTGTTTTCCAGAGTGAAAAATTCTTTGCATGTACCAACTCTAGCTTCCGTTTTGGCAATGGATTCATCTTCCTCTAACAGATAACCTTCATCCTCTGATAGGATAGTGATGGGACTCCTTTGCTGATCCTGATTTTCTTCTTCTTTAACAGCAATATGCTCTATGACAACAGTCTCCTCTTTCATGACAGCTTCTGTTGTTTCCCTATCCTGCACAGGCTAATCCTCTTTTTGTGTAAACAGTGAATATTTACCTTTACTATCAGCTGAAAACTTTTGAGGTTCATTGTCATCTTTCAAGGGCTCTGGTGCTTCTTCAAGTTTAACCTCTTTCTTGTCTTCAAACTTGATCTTTTGACCTAGTTTCCTAACTAGGGTTTTCCCCTTATCCACTTGCTTTTTGATCTGCTGCTCCTCTTGCTTGATTTGAAAACCAGTCTAGAAAAGGAAATAATTCCATGTCTTACCTTCCTTCTGTAAAGTAGTACTAATGATGACATTAATCAAACCATGGTGGAAGATGGATTGTGAAGTATGATCCTGATGCCCCTTGGCTCTACTAGACATCTTCTGCAGACTTTTGAATAGGAAGAAAGGAAGGCTCATTTTGGATACACCAACCATATGATATAAAAACCTAAAATGGTATTTGAAGACATAGGCATATCTACCTTCACAGGTGATATAGCTTTGCAAAATTCTAATGGGCTCCACCCACTCACTTCTGAAATTTTGGATCAATATGCCTTTACTCCAGTCTGGGGTAATATTAGGTAACAGGTACCTCTGGGCATCAAAAGTGAAAGGCAACTTTTTAAACCACATTTCACCTTTATTTTTTATTCTTGTAGCTTCTGGAATTAGCTCCACAGTCAACTTGAACCTCAGTGTATCAAAAACTATCATGTCTTGATTATAGATTTTGGCAAATTGATAAGAAACCTCAGTGTTGTAACCATTGATCTTTTTGAAGAAATCTATCCATCCTACATTCTGGAAAAGTTCTACAAAACCTGGGAATTTCTCAATCCATCTTACATCAGTGGGCTTAGCCCTATTTATTTTGCCACTTTTACCCATCTTTTTCAATGGCTGAACTCTGTGACTTCTAGGGTTCTGTCAATGACCTAACAGCTGCTTTTTCCTCCTCAAGCCTCTAAGGTTTTGATTATCAGCTTTCCTCAATCTTCCTTGATTGTTTTCTTTTTGTTTTTAATGCAGGATAAGATTTACCATAGGCTCAAATGATTTAAGTCATAGAATGCTCCAAACTCCTCACTAAAACTGCTGGTGAAACCAGCTACCATCCCAGCTACTCATTTACAGAATAAACCATCTCCAGAATGTATGACCACACCTGTGTATTGTGGTTCTGTATAAAAAATAACCTTTAATGCCTTTAAATGCAACTTATGAGTTGTCTCTGTGCAGAAAAGGTTTTACACAAGTGATTTCAGCTACCCGCTCCTTATATCAATTTGAGGTTTCTAAGATCAACTGGAAATTGTTTATCTAGTAGATGAGGAGATATAAAAACAATCTTCTGTCTACTCATTTTTTGCTCCCATTTTCTTTTAACACCAAAAACAATAAGCTTTAACACCTAATAAAATTAGGTCTTCCTGCAACTTCAAATGTTCGGCTCCTTCATTGCATTGTTTACAGTCAACAAATCAATTTGTAAAATTTGGATAACAGAAAATGCACAGCTCTTCACACTATCATCTTTTTAGGTTTCAAAAAGGTAATGGTTCAATGTAATGCTACCTTTAAACCTTCCACTCGCCATAGCATCTCAAAGTCACTTAAACAGATTTTGGCAGGAATCATGTTTAAAAGCCTACCTTACTATTTCCCTTAACTAATTTTAACAAAATAGACTTTACTGAGAAAGCCCCAAATTAGCAGCCAGTAACAGGATATCGCAGAATACCTCCTTTATGTTTCACTGTAGTCATTTAAATTCATTTCTTGAGCTGTTTGATTGTCCAATTTGAGTGAACAGGTGCCTTCAAATCTCCAATTTACTTCCAGGTGGCAAAAAGAGAAAGCCCTAATTTCCTGTGTAACTGTGAAAACCCCAACTATGCTCTGTAACAGCAACCTCCGGTTTTTTGGTAGATGTCATTGGTCCACTTAAGTCTTCAGCTTCGTATTGCATGCATAGAATAACTCCCCTCACATCAAACTCGGTCTATGCCTCTATTTGTCATGATGGACTGCGTTCTAGCTGATGATCATCACGATTTCTTCCATGACACGAACACACCTGTTTTCATGATGATTACTGGAGCAACACGTAGCAAAATCCTTAAATCATGCGACTAGTCACTTAGGAATTGAAATCATGCGAAAATTCATCTTAAAAAACCATAATTTCTATGTGCGCAATATTCTTGTAGCACCACTGTGTTAATTTTTCATAGTTGCGCTACAAGAATAATTCGAATTTGATTATGGTGTTATTTTAACCCTTTTTTCCATTTTGAATGAGTTTTAAGTGATAGACTAAGCTCCTAGAATATATTTCTGACATCCTTAATCAATATAAGTCCTATGGATCCCTTCAAATCCTAAAGAAACACAAAATAATGAGAAACCTAAAGGCGAAAAACTTGAAAATTTGACTAAAAACCAAAAATTTCCAAAAGTAAGTAAAAGGACAAACTAGAGCAAATAAGCAATCTTAGAATAAAATGGCAACCAAAATATAAAATTAAAAGAAACAAGTTCATGACTTAACACATTGCTAAGGAATTCCTTGAAGATGCCTGCGATGCGCAGGAGAAAGGTAGACCCTATTAGAATAATCAACCCATAGTTTACTACCTTAGACATTAATTTCATTATTTTTGTCTTATTTGCCTAGTTCATGTGTTCCACCTTGTGCAAGTTGTCATTTACCTATCCATAGTGGTCAAACTTGCCTTATTTGACTCATGTAGCGCATGGGAAAGCTAAAGGAATCAATTCTACTTTATTCCTGGCCTCTTAGGCGCCCTTCTGCTTTTTCTGCTTTATTGCCTGCTTTTTCAGTGTTTTAAGGAAAAAAGAAAAGCTAGACTAGGTGAGGTTGACTAGTTTTTTGTCCTACACATCCTCCTCTCTTTTCTCCTTGGAAAAGCATGTATGAGCTGCCATTCCACCACTCTTTAGCTTGCCTATGCCTTTTTGCTAATTCGTGAGCTCCATGACAGATTTGGGATCAACTTTTTACACCTATGGGGGATTTGCTTATTTTTAGTAAGCCTGCTTTATGCTAGATTTGATTTGATCCTCATGCATTCGAATCCTTGATGTATTCTATTTATTTAGTAGTCTATGTTATTACAGGATTGGCTATTGTACACTCAGTTAATATAATTTAGTGTTCAGCTCCATATTCAGTCTCTTTTGTGAGTGATTTTGCATGATCAATTGATAATTGTTGTGAGTAAAATTAATCTATTACTGGCATTAATTTCCACATGGTATCAAATCCATTCTAGGTTGTTTTCTCTCCTTCAAAATTGTTTTGCAGGTTCGACATCAGTGACTGGGAGCCTTCTACTGACAGCCGAGACAGATTTTCTAAAGCTATGGATCAATCACAGAAAACTATCTTGACTCCCTTCAAATTTTTTGAATGGAAGGCAGAGATGGAGATACTATTGAGAGCGAAAGGCCTCTACAGGGTGACTATGGCAACAGAAGCAGAGCCCAATGCAGCTGCAGAGAAGATTAAATGGCACAATAGGAGGGATGAGGCCTATGGCCTCCTGTGTCTGATTATTTCCAGAGACCTCCTTTTCCATCTTGATGGATTAACATCACCGAATGAAGTATGGGAGAAGCTTTCTGATCTTTTTGGAAAGACAGACGAGATGAGGGGACATCAGATCAAAAATGAGCTGATTTCTCTGAGTCCTTGTAGCTTTGAATCCCTGCAGCTATATTTCTCCAAGTTCAAAGCACTAGTTTTGCAGCTGAAGCAGTGTGGTATCGAAAATAAAGATGATCAACTCGTCCTGGCCATCCTCTCGAAGCTATGCCCTGACTACTCAGTGTTTGTTTCGACCTTCTATGCCACAAAACTGACAGCTCGAACCTGGAAGATGCCTAGCCTTGCAGATTTCATGCAATCTCTCACACAAGAACAAGACAAGCTGGTGATGATGGGCACCATCAAACCATCCAAATACCAAGCACTGGTTGCTGGAGATTTGAAGGTGGATTCAAAAAGCAAAAAGAAAGCTAAAAAGCCACCTGAGCAAAAGAGAGACAAGAAACAGTCTCCGGAGGAGCCACAAGGTTACAAGAAGAACTACCAGAAGAAGAAAAACAAAGGTGAAATGAACAAGTGCGCATACTGCAATAAGGGCAATCACACTAAAATCTCTTGTATGAAAAAGCAAATTGACATGCTGACCCAACTCCTGGAGAAGAATGGGATGTCCCTTCCAGAAATCTCAAAGAAGAGAGAAGGAGGATCAAGTTCAAATGACAGAGAGAGAGTTCATGCATTGGTTGCTGGCACATCAAGCTCACCCAGTTTTATCATTGATTATGGAGCTTCAAGACACATGGTTTCGACCAAGGAGGCCTTCTCCTCACTTGACAAGTTGAAAGGACCATCTATAGTACTGGGAGATGACTCTCTCACTGAAAGTTTGGGCAAAGGGAGGATTGATCTTGATCATGGTTAGTTCAGCAATTTCTTGTATGTGCCTGGTCTTTCCTCCAACCTCTTGTCAGTGTACCAGATGACCCACACTGGGTCTCCTAAGAAATTCATATTATCCCCTGATGAAGTTCAGATCACAGAGATCTCAAGTGGTAGAGTCATTGCAAAAGGAGTTGCAAATCATGCTCAAAAGGTATACATGTTCTCACACTTCCTACCCTACTCAAACCCATCTGCTCTTATGATTCATGCTAATGAGGCAAGCAAGCTTTGGCATGAAATATTTGTCCACCTAAACTACAAATATCTTTCTGATCTTAGTGAAAAAGAGATGGTCATAGGGTTTCCCAAGATAAAATTTTCCAAAGGATTCTGCCAAGGTTGTATCCTAGGAAAACACCCAGAGCACAAATTTGAGAGAGCTAGTCATGAGAGAACCTCTGCACCCCTTGAGCTGATCCACAGTGATGTTTCTGGCCCATTCCCTCATATGTCCATGAGTCATGCCAAATATGCATTGAATTTTATTGATGACTTTTCCAGGTATTGCTGGGTTTACTTCGTGAAACACAAGTCTGAATTTTTTGGCCTCTTCAAAGTCTTTA
>LPNX010210796.1:0-16845 GCA_001517045.1 Pseudotsuga menziesii
AGATGGTCTTGTTCTGGCCATTTGCAGAGGGGAGCATTAAATAACTAGTTCCTTAACTATCTTAATAAGCACATACTTCCTGTTTTCGATAAGGTATTTTTTTTAGCTACTCTGACTATGTCCTTTGGCTTCATTTCTGGTTATATGAATGTATATGGTTCTACTGAAGAATGTATCACTTTTCTTTCCACATCAATATCTTGTTCACCTTTTCAAGGGATACTTGTCACATGGGCTTCCAAATCTCCTAACCATATGGGAACTGGTGAAAATAATGAATAATGACATACTATCATAGATATTGTTGTTTGAGCTCTTTCTGTTGTGCTACCTCATTTTTATGAACTATCAGACATTGAATTGGTAAAGCAAAGCACAAGGAATATGATTCAGGTGCATGAAATCGACCAATATGGAAATTAGACTGAAAGGAAGTGGTCTTCTTCCATTCTGAGCTCTCTTCATATATATAAAATGGGGCATATACCTGGTGAAGATGGCAAAGACCTTATTTGTAGATTGTAGATTAATATGATCACGTTCTTTCACTTGTTTTTTCTTTTTCAAAATCGAGATAATTTTTGTTACAATGCAAAATAAAAATTTAGCTTCTAGCATGGATATTGTTTGAATTGTTATTGTGAATTATGGCCTTTGAGACACATTCCTTCTAGATAGATTATGGGATGTAGACTGTAGTTATGTTCCTGAGCAGCTCCTCGTTCCTTCCTTTTTGGGGGGCTAGAAGAGGGAATTACTTGCAAATTCTCTATTAGGGCATGGTTGATGGGATTGACAAATGTCCAAAGGATCTTTCTAAGGGAGAATCATGATATTGGGTTGGGAAATTGCGTTTTCCAGATTGTTCTCATGGTGAGAGATGGACTAATATTTCTGATTCTAGTTTGGTGTATCAACCACGATTCTCCCAACTTCATCTAAGAATGCCTTCAACAGTTTATCTTCAAATGTCAAAGTGTCCTTCCCTGTAGACTTCTCTCCCCTGGATGGCCAAAAATTATTGATCTTCTGTCACAACACAGCCAGTTCATGTCTGAATGATAACCTTTGCAAAATGTGAGTGGTAACACGGTTACCCACCACAGAATATAATCATGTCAGAGAAAACTCAGTGCGCTTTAATCTTATTGGAGGAGCTCAATTCTTAAAAAAAGAATTGTGTGGTGCATTTTCTTTTGATAGCCCAGAAGAGAACTTATGAAAGATAAGGGATTAATAACTTATGGTCTTTACAGTTTATATAACATATAGGACATGGTAAGATGTTCATATACTCCCATGATCTTCTGAAGGATGGTTTTTTGTTTAATGTTGCAGATATGTAGCAAAAGGAAAGAAGATTTTGCAGCCTCATCATCTATTAGATGGACTGGAAGAGGGAATGGGAGAGAATGATGAACTTCAAAAGCTTCGATATGGGCCATTTAGAGATGTGATAAGGTCCACACAGGTATAGTTAAACCTTTTTTATTGTTTAGAAGACATACAACATTATTGTATTTCCTTGTGCAGTGGATTTCAAAATCAGAGTAGTACAACATTATTGTATTTCCTTGTGCAGTGGATTTCAAAATCAGAGTAGTTGTACTTGTCACAAAATGTGTGTAGTTTTTTGTTGCTCATGGCAATTTGACATATGCTGCAGGAAGCCATCATTTTTCCACCATGGATTTCTCTTGCAGTACGGCCAAGGCCTGGTGTGTGGGATTATGTTCGTGTCAATGTTCATGAACTTGCTGTTGAACAGCTTTCTGTAGCTGAATATTTGGAATTCAAGGAGCACCTTGTGATTTAAGCAAATTGTGTGTGCTCATGAAGGTTTTAGAGAGAATACATTGAACTTGAGTCAGATCATTTTGTGTTCATTTCATTTTGTATATGACCAATCTACATTTGTTTGTTTACTTTCATTTTTATGTGTCAGATTACTGCCCAAAAAGCCCCTGCATCTGCCCCCTCTGAGAAAGTAGGGGGAGCCATACAGGATTTGTTCAAATGGGGAATGTAAATAACAATGTTATCAGTGGGTTATCCTAAGTTATTGGCGTTGACATAGAAGGAGAAACGTGTTTGAAGGTATTAGGGCCAGAGAGCTACAAAGTGAGTCAACTGTCATACCATATAGGTTCTTTGGTTAGTATTTTTATATAAGATGTATATGTTGCTTTCTTTTAATTAAAACTAAAATTTCAATGAAGAGAACAAAGTTTGCCAGGAAAAGTATAATTCATTTCTTTCAAGGACATGTTTGAGAAGAATAATTTATTTCTACACTTCTTCCACTTGACATTATTATCCTACCATCTATTTTATACTTTCTTTTACTTGCCTTAAATATATTTTAAATTCATACAAAATTTCTGAGCACAAAGATACAATAACATTGAACAATGCTAATTTATTAAAACATATTTAGCGTGAGTGCATAATGGACTAGTATTTGTTTTTGCCTTCCCCTGTCCTTGTGTTCTGTCTAAGCTCAAATGTAGCTAGCAGGGCTTTCAGATGATGCATTATTATTTCCACCAGCCCATCAGATTCTGAATTTAGAACTCTCATTTTGATTGCATTTATTGGTTTAATTGCACATTGCAAGTAATTTGTACATGTAGTTGTTGTGCTGAAGCTCCTAACCATTATTTTATCAATGCAGCAACTAGAATTACTATGTCAGAGTGAGGGCCTCGGCAAACACACAGGTGGCAAATACTTATCTATAGCCCAAACAATAGTAGCATGGGATGTGGTGGGTCCAAATATGTCTCAGCAATCCTCTGCCAGTATGGATCAGCTGCCACAACAAACTCATGTTGCACAACAAATTTGGCGGGATAAACTTAGAATTCAAGGGTTCCAACATTTGTTTCAGGACTTGTTATATATGTATCCATTGGATCCTCTTTTGTTTCAAGGATTGTTATATATGTATTATGGTGTAAGTGCATGGGTTCAACCATTCCATGCAAATCCCAGTATCGGCTAGTCTAAGGTTAAGGTAAGCCCTTATTTCTTTGATAAATATAGTGAGGGGTCCTAAGCTGTGTAGATCATATAATAAAGTGGACTCATGATTTTTTTTTGGAACATTGCAGCGTAACAAGAGGGCTTCTTCGATATGGCAATGTTTTGAAAACCTCTTTTTGTGCTAAAAGAATAGCCAGAAGACTTGCACACAGAATGTCGATGGAAATAACTAGTGTGTTCACCTGTGTACTAGAATCTCGTTGCAAGGTAATCTTTAAGTTTTCAAGCCTTACATGACTGGAAATTTGAAACCAACAAACCATCTATATGTGAGCCCATGTGTGAAACAAGAACAAAAGAAAATAATAGAATTTATATTGGTAGATAAGGGTATATTCGGTTCTGCATTCTGAATACATTTAGATGTATCCAACCATGGACAGGCAAGCATCGATGTCAAAACTCTGTATGGCTTGAATAGAGAAAATGTTAGCGCTTCAACTAAAATTGAGCCAAACAATGATTTGTTCCCTTCAACGATAGATTTGGTGGTAGAAAGCAAATAACTCAATAATGAATTATCAACAGGAAGAGATGTGGATATGGGAAAAAATCAAACAGGGGCCAATTTAAGTTGTCAAATTCGAGACGTTGTCCATTTTGAGGATTGTGAAACAGTTGAGATCCAAGCAGATAGTAAATCTTCTCTGCAGGCTTCTAAAGAAATATCTCCGTTGACACCCAGCATGGAGCATTGTGAATCCAGAAAGGTGGGCTCTGGAGCTTCTGATGTTGAACAGGTCCCAATGAAATTGGCTATCTCAAAAATCCATTCAAGTGCTGCAACTGCTCAAGAAGTACTTATAGATGACATTGAATCTCATCCACATAATAGTTTATCTACTTGTGATATGGATATTCAGGATGATATGCCAGCAACCAAAAGTTTGGGAAATTCATGTGATAATAATACAGGGCCTGCATGTGATGTCCCTATCAATGAAAATGGTAGTCTTCATAATATACCAAATACTTTGTCTCCCACTTTAAGTATTGTCCCATCCTCTTCATCTCCCATTCTTCAGAGTCCACCACTTAGTGTCTCGCCTCGGATTCAAGAGTGTAGGAAGAGTGTGAACAAATCATTTTGCAATATAAACTTGTTTCTCAATCTCAAGGACTATGAAAACATTTGTAAGCTATCAAGGTTGCTTCATCCAGCATTTTTCTTGGTTGAAGTTCAGTAATAAAATTATTGAACATGCCTTCAAGCTTCGTCCACTATTTCAGACCACACTGTAAGGTTTCAGTTTTGCAAAGATGACCTTGTAATCATTGGTTATGTTATTTGGATGGCCGTCATGAGTTGCAGCAATATTTGTTGAGCTCATCTTGTCATTCTAGGAAGTGATTTTGTTTAAACTTGGACATGTAGTATTTTTGTTACCTACAGTAAAGTGTTGCTTAGATTTTTTAATTCTATTGTTAAAAATATTTCATTCCACTAGACTGTGATTTGATTTGAGATTTGAAATTTTATTATCAATGACTTTTGAAGAATTTCAATGCTTTCTTGCATTTCGTTTACCCATGTTGCTGGCCATTTATAAAAGACCTTATTTTGCTTTCTTGCTGATTATAGTTTACGACATGATCGACCATTTACATTGTCAATGGCAAATGCTGGTCCAAATACAAATGACGGCAATTTTTTATCACGACTGTAGCTACTCCATGGCTAGACAATAAGCATACAGTGTTTGGACGAGTTGTGAAGTGGATGGATGTTGTGCAGGCCAGTGCCACTATTAAATATGGATCCCCAAATCAAGTGATTTGGTCTACTGTGAAGTTCACTAGGCATTATGACCTACTTCCAAATGGAATTGGTCTTAAAACATTTCTAATTTTTTTTTTTTAAACAGTTATAGCCGTGGATACAGCGACGACAATTTTTTTAAAAATTTCACAGCCGTGGATACAGCGACGGCTCGGCGTGGATACAACAATGGCAAAGCATGGATATAGCGATGGCGAGGCATGGATATAGCGACGGAAAAGCGTGGATACAGCGACGGCGTGCCGTGGAACTTTTCCAAGTCCGACCGTCGCAGGTATAGCATCCCTGTTGCTATAGAGACGTCTTCTTGTCGTTATAGCGGCGACTTAGACATCTAAATAAATATAGAACATTGTCGCTGTATCAACGGAAAATTAGGGGTCGTCACTATTGTGACGAAGAATTTGCCACGAGAAAAAAAACACTTAGACGTGGCAATATCCACGCTTATCCGTGGATATTGCCACGTTTTTGTCGTGGCAAAATTGATCACATGTACTAGTGCTTTTAAGTGAGGAGAAATGCAATGTATTTGGTTCCGAATTTGTTTTACAATTATTTCAGAATCTCCAAACACTTTCAGATTATTTGCCTTTAATTCAATTGCTTTCCTTAAACCTTGAACCAACGCTTCATATTCAGTTGTGTTATTTGTACATTCAAAATCTAACCTACATGAAATAAAATGTTTGTTATTCTTGGGGTCAATCAGGACACAGCCGGCTCCTGAACCTTATAACGTTTTAGATCCGTAAAAAAAATGTGTCTAGAAATCGCTAACTACTGCACGGGAATTTACATCTACTTCTACTGCTAAGTCTACTATTTTACAATCGATTTCATCGGCCTGTGAAAATCGAAGGAGATCAGGTTGAGCGTTTGATGTGTCGCTGGCTTCTTCTGCTTGGTAATTTCCTGGTTCTAACTCAATAAAGTAATTTCCCAAAATAGAATCCACTGGTTCATTTTTTTCTTCGAACTGAGTAACATTGTGTTTCATGTGGGGCTCCCTCAAAATTTTAATTTGATTCGGGATTCCTTTATACGGCAGCCACAGATGTGACCATTCTGAGGCAAAATATCTGTTTAGCTTTTCCGACCAGTCCCTGCTCAGAACAAGCCCATAAGCTTCTGGTATGTCAGCCACCACAATATCAATAAATTGACACACCTTATAATTTGAAGACAAGCGGACTAGAACATCCTCCATTTCCCCAATTACCTTCAAATTTGTTCTATCCAACTGAACAACCCTCCAGGTGGATGGTTTAGGCTTCCCATTTATCCTTTTGCATACTGATAGCGGCATGACGTTAACCGATGCCCCTGAGTCTACCAAGCAATTATGTACGTTGTGGTTAAAAATTTCAAAAGTGAGGAGAAAAGGTGGATTCTTGCTCTTAGGCTTACCTCCTATACTTGCTTCCCCAATTTCTTCTTCTTCCTTGGGCTGATTGTCGGTGGGCAGCCCCTCCTTTGATGCTTCAAGTGCTTTCAACAGCTTTTCTTTCTGCTGCGGCACCTTGCACATTTAAAATAACGAGATATTTTCCCTTACATTCTTTATATCTTCCACAATGTCATATTCCATCTTAGGTTCAGTGGGATTTGGTTTACCATTATTTATTTTTCCTTCATTGGGCTTGGCGAACACGTTAGTCTGTCTAGGACCTTGACTGGTGATGGTAAATTCCAGAATTTTATTAGCTGAGGAGTTATTTTGAAATTTTTTAACATTCCTTTGAAGTCTTTTAATCTTTTGGAGCATGAGACTGTTTTCTTTAGCCAACTCTTGGATTCTTGTTGTTACATTTGTTTCTAGGATGTCCTCATGTCTCAAAACCTTTTCCTCCTCGGCGTCAAACAATGAAACACAGTCCCATAAAACCATGGTATCATCCTCTTGTTCTTTCATTGATGTATTGTTGTATTTCCTTTCTTCATCTTTATCTTCTATTAATTTAGAATCCAACAGCTGATTCATAACCAACGTCATTGAGTTTATCCATTGAGGAAAATTCTTTTCAGAGTGGGGTTGTTGGTGGAAAGTGCAAAAATTGTCCATTCCTACCTCTGTTAAATTCATAGATGCAGTATTGTGCGGAGGGGGTTGGGATTGATTGTTATCTTCCATTTTCTTGTAATAAGGCTTGTAGAACTTTTGGGCTTCCTTTTCCTTTTCCAAGTCTATGATTCTGTTAGAAAGGTTCTGCATCATTTTTGCCATTCCTTTAAAATCTAGTGACTGCTCTTCCTTAGGCTTGATAAACAACAAAGCTTTCCTCCCCACATTTTTTTCTCCTGACTGTTCGGGATAATCTTCGATACTCTCCCTTTTAGCCTCTACACTCTTCGCCTCCTCATAGGTCTCCGCTAGAGTAGGCTTGGCCTTCATTTTGGAAAACATGGCCAACTCGGGTCCTAGAGCTGAGGTATAATATTCAATCAGGACTTTATCTGAAGGTTTGTCAGCTTCAGAAAAATTCTTAAGATATATTGCAAATATTTGGGTGAAACTGTGCACCTTCTCCTTTCTTTCTTTCTTTAAGGCGCATAGTCCTTCATGAGAGCTGCATGAGTTTTTTGGGTTGCATACTTACTTCTAAAAATCCTCTTGAAGGTATCCCAATCAGGGATGGAATTTGCAGGCAAACCAAAGTACCATGATGCTGCTGCTCCTTTAAGGGTGTGTGGGAAAAGTCTGCAAACTACATCCTCATATTCTCCAGCCCTTAATCCTTCTATTTCCAAATAGAAACTTTGTAAGTGGTCGTCTACTAGCATCTTCTCATTTGGGTCAAATTTGGGCAGCATCTTTTCAAAAGATTGAGGTAAATCATGCAAATGAGGCGTTAGGTTTAAAGGTGATCTGGATTTCCAGGCAGGTGGTGGATTCGGTGGGTTGGGTGGTTGATTTGCGTTTACGCCTACCATGAGTCTAGGTGGAGAGAGAGGGGGTGAGCGAATAGGAGTATGAACAGGAGAACTGTGAAGAGTATCCGGGCCTACTTGATTCAAAGGCTATACAACTTCCTGTAAGGCTATTGCTACAAGTTCTTCCCAATACCCAACCAGCATTGAGTCTTCCAATATAGGACGATCTTTCCTTTTATATTCTCTTCTGGGAAATTCAGGGATAATCGACAATCCTCCAATCTTCTTCACGTATTCCCTAGTATGTCTTCTTAGATCATTAACAACTTCATTGTCGATAGAATACAAATGTTCTCTACCCCCCTCTTCAGGAATTGGATTGGAAAACAAACTTCCTCCTGAACTGTTATCGGTGGAATGATCTTGGGAAAACAAGTTTCCTCGGCTAGCCATGCATTGGCGGCCCTCCTTCTAGCGCCAGAAACTGTTGAGGCCTGGAAAATCACAGACAACAACAACAAGGGATTCTCCCCAGTCAACGTTCCCAACTAGCCCGTGACTGTTTGGTATAGGGAATCCGTCCGGTTTGCGGTCCGGCTACCGTAGGTCAAGTAACAAAAATAAAAGGTTTTACCGGTTGCGGCCCGGTCCATCGTATATAATTTTTTGTATTTTGACTTTAAGTATGATATGCAAGTACCTACCTAACATGCAGATTGATTAAGAATGCAAGGAGTGTTCACAATGTGATGCGCAGGTTCTTACCTCTCATCTTAAACTCCCTCACATCTAAATCATACACAATTAGAAAATAAATACTAACTAGGCTATCTCTAGAGAGCTAGATATTAATTCATGAGTAATGTAATACTGTTCACATGTTACAGCAAATCACAGATAACTGTTCCTAGAACCAAACATATAAACATGAATAAAAGTGTACATGACAAGATAGCTCATCAACAGTTAAAACTTCCATTACTCATAGTGGAAAACATCATAGCATATACTAGAGAACATTCAGGTAAGAACATAGGTTCATAAAGTTAGAACGCTCTCACAGTTAATGAAACACAGTTGAAAACGAAATAGTTCCCCTTCAACATTGTTCATTTATCACATTGGAACATTCCACATAGCACCTTCTCCAACAGGCAAAATTTGTAATTTCTTATTGTAAAACGAAGTAGTTCCTCTTACAAACAATAGTTCACAAGTTTTTCCAGGGGAACAAGCCCTTGTAAACTCTAACTTTCCTATATTTAAACCAAATTAGCCAATCGCTTGGGCTGCCCCAACTGTGTGACCTTTGGGCTCCTCAAAACCGTTTTGTCTTTTCCGCGAGTACTCATGATTCACTTCATGCGTTACGTTTTCAGATTTCAACTTATCAGTACTTAACAAAGTAGGATCCGCTCGGTAATTGATGGATCTTTTTGAGCCTGGGCTTTTGTCACCATCGATTCTACCCTATCTTTCATTTGTCTTCCTTGAGATTCCGTCGATTTCAATACGCACTCTGTCTAACACCACCCAGCCAACTTTTTGCTGCTTTGTCTCCCAGCTATGCCTTCTCGTAGTAGTAATCTGAAAAAGTCTCTTAAGTCCATCTGCAATTAAACGACATTTATCATTAATTAGGACTGCATCTTTTCAATCAAACTACATCAACAAAATGAATAGTCATCAAAAGAGGACCTGTATTGCGCTCTCGTCATGAAAACCTTTAACAAGTACCAAAACCATTGTCGCCCACACAGGGGTTTAAAACTCACAAAATGATGGGAAAAGAAAAAATTATTGGCAGCTTAAAACATTAAAACATCTACCATGTAGTCTCACTCACAGCCGCGTCAGCGGGTCTCAAATAGGCAACGGGATTCGTGAGACCGTTAAGTTTATCGGAGTCGAAAGAGCTAAAATCCAAACTCTGGGTAGAAAAGTTCCCAGTCGGCGAGCGGAAAGACATCAACCCCGAAAAATTAGTGCGTTACACAGTCGCAAGGGCGGAGGAGGAAAGACTACAGACTCCGATCCAAAGACAAAGTGACGGAGACCTGACAAAGTATTGGTGGGCGGAGCAGTTATATGGCGGATACCTAGTTTGCTTGGGAGTCGCAAGGGCGGAAGATAAACAGACTATAGCCTCCGATCCAAACCATAACTTTTTCTATGGCGCAAGATCAATGTAAAATGCTAAGTGTTCAGACCAACTTAAGGTCTTGTAGCGGTCCAAAAAACCTATTCCACTTCCGAAACAGTGGCTTCACAAAGACCAACTATTCCGACTCAACTTTGACCAACCTCCGATAATATAAACAAGGCAAACGATACGACGCGACAATGGAGAAGTCAAGATACTCCTGCAGAATAATCATCGTTCAATTTCTGTAACGGAGGTTCCGTAAGGAAACATGGCTCCGATACGTTGTTTAAATGGCCTTGGAAACAATGGCTAGCATGGGAAATAAGCTTCCGAGAAGAAATCACAGCTCAAAGGGCAACAAACCAAACTCTAAATTCCACAACCCACAACAGTTTCAAACATAAGCAATTTTCCAAAAAGCAAGAAGAGAGTTAACCTCAAAATAGTCCAAAATTAAAGCAAAAACAAAAAGAGTTCATGGATCCAAACGATTCCAGGCAATGCTAAAATTAACAAGGGGGTCCAAAATTTGAAAATTTGGGGAAACAGTTGCAGCTGCAATAGTACCACAGACAAAATAGCCAAACTATTAAGAAAGAAACATATTAAAACCGCTTTCTCCCCTTCGAATTTTTTAAGAAACATGTTGGACAAAGCAAAAGATCCTATTGATCCCATGCTCAAGAATGGAGTATATTCACTTCCTTGTTCATGTGATGAAGAGTACATCGAAAAGACAAGAAGATCGATAAAAACAAGGTTGAAGGAGCGTTCCGCAGACATAAAACATGAAAGAACAAAAAATTCAGCAGTAGCTGAACACTAAAAAAAAAACTAATCACTATATTTGCATGGAGAAGGCTAAGGTCATAGCTCTGGAAGAACATTACAATAAGATATGAATCCGTGAGGCTCTGGAAATCGAAAAACAACCAAATTTTTTTAACAGGGATGATGGTTTAATTCTCAGCGAATTTTGGAAACCTATTTTAAACCTTCTAAAGAAACAACAGTCGGCCAACATTAGTCTCAATAACAAAAATTAAAAATTAAAAATCATAAATTAATAACTAATATTAATAAAGGATATTAGGCACATAATTAATACTGAGCCAAAAATTCTCCTAATGATGGACTCGACTGAGCAGTCCGAAACGCACATAGAGTACAAAAACCATACATAGGCCCTCCATATATTAGGCACATAATTAATACCGAGCCAAAAATTCTCCTAATGATGGACTCGACTGAGCAGTCCGAAACGCACATAGAGTACAAAAACCATACATAGGCCCTCCATATGAGTTTAGATCAAATATCTTCTTGTGAAAACATGAACACCTACATAGTTGTTATTAAAAAAGACATTTTAAAATCAAGATAAAATTCCTTTATTTATTTGTGCTTATATAGTTGAACACTTTTACATAGTTGTTATTAATAAACATATTTTAAAATTAAGATAAAATTCTTTTATTTATTTGATAGATTGAGATATGATAATTTTATGGTTATAAATGCCCGTTTTATTGTTAAAACATTTTTCCATGGTTTTTATTGATAAACATTTTTCAAATTAAGCTAGAACTCTTGTTTGCTTTCTCTCTCTAGATATTTTTTTTACATTTCATTATATTTAAATTATGAGTGCCAATCATGTAATGTGCAAATTCAAGTGTAAAATATACATTTGGGAGGAAATATGCGATTATGGAAACTTAAATAATGGAGACCCAATATGGTTGGTTTGGTACTGAATTTTGTGAAATTATGGAAGCTTAAATAATGAAGACAAAATATGGTTGGTTTGGTACTTAATTTTGTGAAATGCCTAAACAATGAAGAAAAAATATGGTTGAATTGGTACTCATGTAGTTTGAGATGTGTTAATTTAGATTTGTGTTATTTGAACATTTTGATACATTGAAATAAGTATTTATTTATTTGATAGAATGAGATATGTTATATTTAAGGTTTTGCCACTACTTGTGTGTTTATATAGTTAAACACTTTTACATAGTTGTTGTTAAAAAACACATTTTAAAACTAAGATAAAATTCCTTTATTTATTTGTGTTTATATAGTTAAGCACTTTTACATAGTTGTTATTAATAAACATATTTTAAAATTAAGATAAAATTCCTTTATTTATTTGATAGACTGAGATATGCCAGTTTTATTGTTGTAGATGCCCATTTCATTGTTAAAACAGTTTTCCATGGTTTTTATTAATAAACATTTTTCAAATCAAGCTAAAATTCTTGTTTGCTTTCTCTCTCTCTAGATATTTTTTTTTGCATTTCATTATATTTAAATTATCAGAAAGCATACATTTTTTTACCAGTGCCAATCATGTAATGTGCAAATTCAAGTGTAAAATATAATTTTGTGAGGAAACATGCAATTATGGAAACTTAAATAATGGAGACAGAATATAGTTGGTTTGGTACTGAATTTTGTGAAATTATGGAAGCTTAAATTATGGAGACAAAATATGGTTGGTTTGGCACTTAATTTTGTGAAATGCCTAAACAATGAAGAAAAAATAGGGTTGAATTGGTACTTAATTTTGTGAAATTTCTAAACAATGAAGAAAAATATGGTTAAATTGGTACTTAATTTTGTGAAATCACTCAACAATGGAAACAAAATATAGTTTAATTGGTACTTAATTAATAAAATTCATTCATAATTTTTTTTAGAGCTCCTTGAATTGTTGCTTATAAGAATATTGTGTAAGTTTTGTATTTTAACTTTAACTTTAACTTTAAATTGTTTGTATTTTGTTGCCAATATTTTACTAATCATTGTTTTCCATTGAAACATTTATTTTGGGATATATACAAGATGATTCAAGTATTATATTAATGAAATTTTTTGTGTAAGAATGATGTAACTAATGGAAGACTAATTAATGTAGAAGTCATGACCAGATGTATTATCAAGATAAAATAACAAGCCTTACAAAAATAAGTTTAAAAAAATAAAGAATATGTAAAATAACAAACCTTATAAAGAAAGTAAACAATCAACAATCTGCTTGTAAAGAGAGTAAACATGTTACAAAGTGAGAATTGTATTTAAAAAAATAAAGAATACGATAAAATAACAAACCTTATAAAGGAAGTAAACATTCAACAATTGGCGTGCAAAGAGAGTAAACATGATACAAAGTGATATTTGTATTTAGGCAGGGAGAATAACTACTTTCTTCTAAACAACTTGAGCTACATAACATTAACATCTTCTCAATCTACTTGATCTAATATCGAATTTATAAAATGACCTAAATTGAATGAAGAATAATGTACATATTAGTTAAAGGTTTACGATTAGTGGATAAATACTTGAAACATATATATAAATTCCCATTTTGACATTATATTAGCATCTTTCTTGTTTGCTGAAATTTTTATATTTCCAAGAAAAAACATTATAATTGATACTTGAAGTATGAAATGAAATTATACATTGAAATAGCTTTTCAAGTTAGGTCCAAAATCTAGAAAGGACTCCTTGGATGTGGGTGTTTCAAGGAGGGACGTGGAGGGAGGTGGGACACATAATTGAATGCTATCCACGACATCTGTCACCGCTTCCCAGGTATTTACTCAGTCCTCCTGATGCAGGTACACGACCCTGCCCGCCGATCACCTCACACAGATTCATCGCCTTTATGGTTCGCTCCTAACAGTTCGAGACTTTAATGGGTGATGGTGTTTGGCCCAACTACCTGGACATCTCGCACGATGGCTCTGCATGAACCTGGTTGCGCAGGTGGTTTTCTTTTCCCACCCCACTCCAATGCAGATTACTAGTTCCCAAGCCAGGAAGAAAGTCGAGGTTAGGAAGTAGAGAGTCCATTGTCCAACCATGCCATGACGACTTCGTGCAACGTCTCGCAGGGGAAGCAGCTCCAGGGGAGTGCGGGGCCTAGTAGCGCTGTGACGGTCCATCTCCCCGAGGTATGGTGCCCATATCCCTCCCAACGTTCGCATGGTAGTGGATGACTGGAAGTGGAAGCAATAGCTCACCACCGAACAATGCAACCCTTGAGGTAGAGACTATCCCACTAATGGTTCATGAAAAATGTCCTTGCCCAGTTGCTAAGGGAAAGATACAGAGCTCATTCCCTGTCTCCTTCAAGCAACTATGTTAGTTCCTGGGATAAAAAAACCTCCTCGTCTTCACCGAGCCTGCATTTGCAGGACCCTCCCAAAGAGACTCCCCATCAACATGATACCATGCAAAATTGGCGCATGGAAGAAGCTCTGCTCATCTCAGAGGATTGAATAGGCTAAATGAACTAGGACATGAGCAAATAGGCAGCTTGACACCTCCTTTTGCAGTGGAGCGGTCTTTGGATTTGAGACCTGCACTCTTCGGTGAAGATGAAGACTACTAGAAACCTTGCCCCATTGTTGAAGAACCCCGGAAAAAGCCATAAGGCATCAAGAATTTTCAATTATCTCCATGTTTTTTTTGTTTGCTCAGTCTGTTTGTCATGAATTGTTGCAACCACACACTGTTTTACTTTTGTTTGGGGAGACCTAGTTTCCCTCACCAAGGGCAGGTTCAAGATAGATGTTTTGTAATTTTAGTAGTTCCTTAACACTGATGATTCACGTGGAACTATATGCATGTAACATTTTTTGTATATTAATATAATTCTTTGCAACTTACAAAAAAAATTCTATAAAGGGCTAGTGTCATGTACCTTAACTACTCGTTACATTTTTACAAAGAAATTATGAGTCCTCAAAAACCTCTTCAGTCTCTAAAAGATAAAAAAAAAAGTTGCCTGGAAGAGATGGATTATATCACTTAAATTGAAGAAGGATAATATAGAGGAATACACAAATATGCATGACAAATTTTGAGACAAGGGAAGCCTCGTTGTATTCTTGGATTATCAAAGAACCTTTTTATACATATAAATCTGCTTTAGAAAGGGAATCTACCTTATGCTTTGAACACCCTATAGATGTGGGGGAAGGTGATAGACTCAAAGTGAATTTTTGGCTCTAGTATCCCATTAATGATAGGCCCCAAAAGTTAGGTTTGTGATTTGACATTTCCAATTGGCCCAATCCATTATCAGTTTGGAGTCGTTGAGAATATGTAAAGATATGAGGCCTTTCTCTTTAGTTGTGAACAACAGTATCCATAGAACAAAATACTATGTTATATTATTGGTACCCATTCATGCTCCATATTCCATAGTTGCCAAGCCTACCTTGGCATGACCCATAAAAAAATCCCATGTAATAGAAGAGTGTATTAATGGTTCCTTCAGGATTTTTTGTTGTTTGTTGTTTTTGCCCCTTTCAACTCTCCTTGTATATTGATCTTATTGTATGGTTAGCCTGTCCAATTGTTAAGATTTTTCCTTCGAAGATCATCTTGTTTCTTGCTAAACAAAGCCCCATAGAACAAAGCAACACAAAGTTGCATGTTTTGTGTCATTGTTAGCTTTGATCCAGTTTTTGAAGCACTCCGGAAGGGAATTGTGTTTTTAAGTGGTTGATCTATTTACGAACTTAAGTAAATCTATCCACACTAGTTTGGAGATTGGACAAGTTACACATAAAGAGAACAATTTCATTATCTTCTTTGCAGAAACCACATAAGATATGACCACACTAGTTCTTCTTCTGACTATTATCCCACGTAAGAATCTTGTTATTAAGGGTTAGTCAGAGAGGTTTTTTTTTTAGGGGACCTTTCATCTTCCAAGATAAAATCCATCACCATACCTTTTCTCCAACATTATCTTCATCAATCTTGGCCTAGTACCTAAGTTTCATTGTTAGGTATCTAGTAGCATTATTTAGGACCATTCTAGCTCATCTTCAAAGTCCTAAAGCATAACATAATTGTGTTTAAGTTGATTAGTATAAAGGGCCCATTCTTTAGCCAGAACTCCTTGCAGGTTTAGGTCTTTGAAATGTTCAACCATGAATCCATTTACAAGAATTCCTTGAAGAGCAACATCAAAGATCTTTGTGAGTCCTCGAGAGTGAAGTTCCTCAAGTAGAGCTGGGGATAATTTGAAGTTTCCACTATATCCAATCCAAGGATCTTCTCCGAATCTCGATGTATCTCCTTTACCAATTTTCTAGGTAACCCATTTTCCAATTAATGGGAAATCCTTGACCAATCCCTTCCATGTTGTAGAGGCTCCTTTAAAACTTTTCCTTTTAGATCCGTTCCAATCTCTAACTAATTGATCTCTAAGGTATTTGGCCTTAAAAACTCTAACCCATAGGCCTTGATTAACAAAAATTCTCCAAAGTGCCTTAGCTACTGAATTTTAGCTAAACTAATACATGCTATTTAAATCCTAACCCGTTGCATCTTTAGGCTTCACAATTTTAGTCTATTTAATTAGGGGAATCCCTTATGTTTCTTTTTTACATGTCTAGAGGTTACTAAAGCGCCTTTTTACTTGTTTTTTCTAGTGTACCTTTTGGAATAGGAGAAATGGAAGGACAATAGACATGTATACTTTCCAACACCGATTTAATCACGACCAATCTACTACCTCTAGAAAACCACATGTGGCACCAACAAGTAAACTTTTCTTCATTCTTCTTATAGAGTTGGAGCTAGTTTACTTTTTTATATTCATTTGGTTTAAGGTTAAACCCCAGGTATTTTATCCCTTGATCAAGTGAAGTTGTAGAGAGAGAAAAAATCCTGTGAATGCTGCATCTCCAAACTAAGCTCTAGATTGTTGAAAATGATACAATATTTGTACATGTTTATTTCCATACAAGTATCCCCATAGTAATATCCAATAGAGTCTTATGATATGTTAATCTCTTAGAGATCCATGTCCAAAAATAAAGATGTCTTCTACAAATAACAAGTGGGAAATGTAAACTAAATTTGTTTATTTGATACCCCTAATAGCAAAGCAAGAAATACACTACACATCGAAACATACACACATACACAAACAATATGCAAGAGTTTGAACCAAACTCTGTTTTTCAAT
>LPNX010210796.1:27328-58911 GCA_001517045.1 Pseudotsuga menziesii
TGTTGCTGCCAAATTTCTATGGCCACTCCCACACTTCTGTTCAACTTCTATCTCTTGACTTAAATTGCCTTCTCGTTCCTTTGCATGCAACTACACCTCCCAAAGTAGCTCTCTTCCACATCGAGAACTCCATTGTTCAAGCTTCCTTTCCTGCATGCAAAGCATCTTACCTCATAAATCCTCTTACATACTCCTTGCTTGTCTTCTTGCCTTCACAATTGTAAACTTACTCTCTCGCTCTAATACCAATTGATACATGCCCAAAGAATAGAGCATGGCTATTCCCGAGGATTCCCGAGGATACACTTAAGGATTCCTCCTTCCTTAAGAAACAATGGTCCCCATCGTTTGCTCATACAGATGAGGAAACTTGTTGGTGAGTTTTGTAGCAGTGTACCACTTNAGACTAGAGCATGGCTATTCCCGAGGATTCCTGAGGATACACTTAAGGATTCCTCCTTCCTTAAGAAACAATGGTCCCCATCGTTTGCTCATACAGATGAGGAAACTTGTTGGTGAGTTTTGTAGCAGTGTACCACTTTTCTTATGTTGGGAGTTGTCCGACTTTAGCCACCTTAAATACGGGAATTGTGTTCGTCCTTGTATGGCGTATGCATCGTTCCATAATGGTTTTGCAAGGAAGAGGATCTTGAAAATATGGTTGGATGTCTTCTATTTTTTCTGTCTGCAAGTCATTATGTTCCAACAGTCACTATGTGGTATGGTCGAAGTAGATCCACATTAAATACTGNGGCTCTTGAAAATATGGTTGGATGTCTTCTATTTTTTCTGTCTGCAAGTCATTATGTTCCAACAGTCACTATGTGGTATGGTCGAAGTAGATCCACATTAAATACTGGATGCAGAACCAAGCATGAAGGAATGTCGAGCTGAAAATCATTTTCTCCAATATTCTTAAGGATATTGTACGGACCATATCACAAAGGTTTCAGTTTCCGGTATGGACCAGTGAAGCATTCCTTCTTGAGATGCAACCAGACTTGATCCCCAATTTGAAATGAATGAGGAATACAATGCTTATCGTGTCAATAATTAGATTTCGCATTAGCTAGTTGCAACATTTCCTGCACTTGTTTCTGGATGTTGTAGATTTGATCTAGAAACTTGATACATGCCCTAAGACTAGCGCCTACCTATTACCAAGGATACACTTAGCATGGTATATTGTTTACACATTCTTCAAGGTTACAAAACCTCTCTATAGCCACTAGAATCCACTATGGCTCTAACTCTAAACTTACCACTCTAGCTAAATTTTGGCTCTCCCATCAAATCTATGGGATTTTCACTAACCTTAGCTCACTTTGAAAACCTTACCATGTTTCACATTCGAGTGTTTGTTATCACTCCAACCTTCAACGCATAAGACCTCTCCTTTTAAAGGGTCAAAGGCCTAACACAAAAACCTTAAGTGATTAACAAGCTCACTTCACATAACATGCATATAACCATCGTTTAAATAACTAGTTCTTATCTCAATGATAACATGTGTTTAACCTAGCAGCTTAGAACACCATTTTCACAAACACAAGACCATGGTAGGATCCCTGAAGCTTATCACACTCAACGAATAAGTTCTTCCTATATGATCTCTTCTGAACATGATGACAATCAGTGCTCTTGACATGTAACTCCCATCACAGTGACAAGGTCCCCTTATCCTTCTTCCATTTCTTCCTGGGATGGAAATTCTACACCGTTGGTCAGACTAATGTGTAATCTTCCCCGTTCAAGTTATCATCTCATTAACAATCGATCTTCGTCCACATTTGACCAATCCTCATCATCTATTCACTAGTTTTCAACCATTCGATCAAATTTTGAAAGGCACAACTACCATAGGATCGCTGTCTATAATTATTCCAATTGCCTCTACGCAATGGAATCACAACATATCTGCAACTCAGCAATTCCACACCATCCAACCTCTTGGCATCTCTGCTCCATTACCTGACTGTGTGTCCACAACTACACCCATCTATATGCCATTCTTCTTCCCTAGAGGATTGTATTTACTCCCTAGGGATTCTATGAATGCTCGGTCTTATATAGGCTATTGGACCAGCCCTCATTTGCCTTCTCCAGTTTCAAACTTTTCTTCTCATCTAAGTATTCTTTGCGCATCAATGTAGGATCGATGAATATACTCAAGAAAACTTGCATATGGCAGTCCTGCTCTAACTTTCCAGTGTCATACACCACAACTACTTCATGTTTTAAACACATTCACACACAATAGGAATGAAATGTATAACTACTTTGTTCGTAGCACATTATCCAAGTCATAATATACTTCTGCAAAGACTAGAACCTCTATGGTTCTACCCAGTTTCAAACTAAACTGGAATCACACAGTGATTCTACTCAACTACATATTATCGGGCCTGCATGTACAAAGCTAAATTATTTACATAGCTAACAAACAATTCATAAAGATTGTGCAATCACATCACACACATGCTGCAAAATAGATTAAATACCATCTTGATGAATCTATCTTTTCATAAAGAAAATAAACTGTACATAGATCTAAGAGAACCTGCTCTACCCACTTTGCTTATGGAATGATACCTCTCTCTTGGCCATCTTCTCTCTTCTATGAACCCTCTCCTTCGTTCTTCCTGTAGGATTTTCGCAAAAAAACTTAAATTACAAAAAAAATATTTTCTAATTCTTTAACAAAATCCTAAAACTTGTAACCACTCGCTAAATTTCAGTCACAACTTCTATCTTTAGAAAAAAAACTTATTTCTAACTTGTGACTCACACAACCGATTCCTACCTTCCTGCAGCTTCAATTAAACTCTCTTTCAAGTCATCCCATTACTTCAGGGATTTATTACATAACTTAATATTGACATTGACACCTATCTAGTTTTAGAATCTTCTAAACTTGGTAAGAAACAAATTAATTTTACATGAAAGTTTACAATGTATCTACAACTAACCCCTCCTTGGGAAAATATATAGACCTTAAGGTCTGACTAGATATTTACTACTTGGACTTGAGAGCTAATGCTCCTGCATCAGACTCCCAAAGTAGAAAGAAGACATGATCTCCTGATCATGCATCTTTAGCCTTCATTTTCCTGGATCCCAAACTTTTGTTTGCTGCTTCCCATAAGCTTCACTATCTTGATTTCTCTTTGGATGTAACCTTCTAGGCTTCCAAACCTTATGTTGTAGTACTCCATTGTCTTTACCTTCATCATTCTTCAATCTCCATTCAACTTTACAATGGTTTGCTTGCTTTACCCTGGTGTAGTTTTTCTTAGGAATTTGAATCAATTTCCATAATTAATCTATGACATCCTTCGATTTAGTTTTCTACTAAAAACAAATCTTGTTTTCGTTACTTTGCGACTGCACTTTACTGCATTTTGTACATTCGTTTTCAAACTGCTAGTTACCTTCTTCAACCTTTCTTTCCTTTTCTTTTGCTATTACTCTTGAGATTTCTCTAGATACTGCTGTAGATATTTCTATAGATATTGTTTCCACCCAAACTTCTTGAATATCCATAAATATATCTCCCTCAGTAATATCCAATTGCTGCTCCTTACCTTCAAATTTACTTTCAAAAAGTAATTTTTTTTCCATTCCTTGACTGTAGTAACATATTCACTCATAGTTATCTGTTTACTAGCAAACATAACGTAGTTTAGTAAACTAGTATATGATTCTGTATCAACCAAAACTTGAGACATTCTTCTATCAATTCCTGCAATCTATTTCTCATACTTAGATGCTTCCAACAAACATTTCAATAATTCACTTTTTACTTGATTCTTCTCAAACACATCATCACTATGTTGCTCATCATTTCCAACATATCTTTCTTCCTCTTCCTTGACAACATTCCATAGTTGTCCTTTAACTCCTTGATTAATCTTGGTAGTCAGTTAAACTTCCTTCAGTTCTAAGACTGGGTTTTCTCTAGCATGAGACATATATGCCTCTCCTTCACACTCATTGCTATCTTCCTCTTCGTCAGAAACCCAATTTCTTTGTAACACTGCTTCTTCATTCTTTATCAGAATAGAATTTTGGTTTCCCATCTCTGTGACAGCTTCAAATATCTGTCCTAAAATCTCCTTTTGGCCACTTAAAAAATCCAACTTCTTCCTGTTCTCACCAATAACACGTTCCCTTACATGAGGCATAATTGTCTCATCCCCATTGAGGACAATTCCTCCACTTTGAATTATTTCTTATTTAAATAAGGAATCTATGAAATCCTTCTATTGCAATAATTCCTCCTTGTCTTGATTTGAAAGCCATTCATCACCATAATTTACTTGGAAACTTTCAGCCTCACTCAAGATCGTTCCAAAATATTGTCTGTCTCCTTCCAAACCTGCAATCACACATAAATTGTCAATTTTAAAACCACAAGACCTGATGGTCTCATTTGATGATTCAATCATCAAATACTCTTGTTGTTCCAAATCTTCTATATGACTCATAAAATCTTCAATGGACCTCCTCTCAGCTTCCTCAAGCATTTCATTTTAATGCTTGATATATTCCTTCACTTCTTCTTGTTTTTGGATATCATCATGAGCCAAACTTCCTCTGCTTTCAGCCCTTGCAACATGCTGAAAAGAAATACCTTCTCTCAACTGTGTATGATCTTTCATATGAGACCTAGCTGTCTCATCTTCCTTCGGCAAAGAATTTAGATTCTGTCTCTCTTTTTCTTCTCTGTGACAATATCCGAAATTTTTCCATCCTCATGTATTTCACCTGCAAACTTACACAAAATATCAGATTTCAAATCATGGGACCTCTTGGCCTCACTTGATGTTTCAGCCATCAAGTATTCCTCCTGATACTCATTTGCATTGAGCACATCATCCTCCCACTAAGCATTCATCATTTCCTCTTCCTTCTTTTGTAGCCTATTCCACTTCACCTTTCTTCTCATAAGAAAACCATATATTTGGTCTTTATTTTTTCGCAACAACTCCATCAATAATTCAATATGGACTATTATCTCATCCTTCTCCCTTTCATATACTTCATCATTCATCTGCCTCCATATTCCATTTTCCTTAGAATATTCTTTCTTCACTTCGTGGCTTCTCCCTAAACCTCTATTATGACTATTAGTAGTAATCTTCTTCTCCATCTTTGTGAGTTCCTCCATACTCACTATGAGCTGTACTAAGCCTCTACAATAGCAGTTCCTATTTTCTACAACTTACCTCACCAAGCTCTCCTTTGTACTTGGTATTTTGGCAACACTAGTCCCCTATCTGGAACCTTCTTGAGCACTCTTATCTGCTCCTTCTAGGCTTATACCCCAACTCAACTTCTCTGAAAACACTTAACTGTCCTCTTGTATTTCAACCTCAGCTGAAATAACCAAGTCCTGGACACAGTCTTCCTTCTCTTAGAAACCCTTACTGGTTTCCTTCATCACTGCTTTTAAAGTTGTGATCCTCTTGCTGAGATGCCTCACTAATTGATGTTACCCGCATATCAATGATATTAAAAACAAAAACCATTCCCAATCTTTGAAAATTTTGTTGCTGCCAAATTTTTATGGCCACTCCAACACTTTTGTTCAACTTCAATCTCTTGACTGAAATTACCTTCTCCTCCCTTTGCATGAAACTACACCTCCCAAAGTAGCTATCTTCCACATCAAGAACTCCAATGTTCAAGCTTCCTTTCCTACATGCAAAGCATCTTACCTCATAAATCCTCTTACATACTCCTTTCCTGTCTTCTTTCCTTCACAAATGTAAACTTACTCCCTCGCTCTGATACCAATTGATACATGCCCCAAGACTAGAGATTGCCTATTCTTGAGGATACACGTAGTGTGCTATATTGTTTACACACTCTTCAAGGTTACAAAACCTCTCTATAGCCATTAGAATCCACTATGGCTCTAACTCTAAACTTAACACTCTAGCCAAATTTTGGCTCTCCCATCAAATCTATCAGCTTTTCACTAACCTTAGCTCACTTTGCAAACCTTACCATGTTTCACATTTGAGTGTTTGTTGTCACTCCAACCTTCAGCGTATAAGACCTCTCCTTTCAAAGGCTTAAGGGCCTAACACACAAACCTTATGTGATTTACAAGCTCGCTTCACATAACATGCATATAACCATCGTTTCAATAACCCAACACCTTATAACATCATTTTAACAAACACAAGGCCATGGTCGGAGCCCTGAACCTTATCACACTCAACGAAGAAGTGCTTCATGTACAATCTCTTATGAACACGATGACAATCAGTGCTCGACACGTAGCTCCCATCACAGTGACAAGTCTCCTTATCCTTCTTCCCTTTTTGACTGCGATGGAAATTCTACACCATTGGTCAAAATAATGTGTAATCTTCCTTGTTCAAATTATAATCAAATTAACAATCGATATTCATCCACATTTAACCGATCCTCATAATCTATTCACTAGTTTTCAACCATTTGATCAATTTCAAAAGACACAACTACCACATGATCATTGTCTATAATTCTTCCAACTACCTCTGCGTAGTGGACTCACAAAATCTCTACAACTCTTAGCAATTCCACAACATACAACCTCTTGGAATCTCTGCTCCATTACATGACTGTGTGTCAACAAATACACCCAACTATACGCCATTCTTCTTCCCTGTAGGATTGTCTTTACTCTCTAGGGCTTCTATGAATGCTCGGTCTTATACAGGCTCTTGGACCAACTCTCATTCTCCTTCTCCAGTTTCAAATGTTTCTTCTCATCTAACTATTAACTGCACATCAACATAGGATTGATGAATATACTCAAGCAAACTTGCATATGGAAATCCTGCTCTGACTTGTCATTATCATACAATGCAACTCCTTCATGTTTTAAACAAATTCACACACAAAAACTATGAAATGTACAACTACTCTGTTCATAGCGCATCATCCAAGTCATAATATACTTCTACAAAGACTGGAACCTATCTGGTTCTACCCAGTTTCAAACCAAACCTGGAATCACACAGTGATTCTACCCAACTACATATTATTAGGCCTGCAACTACAAAGCTAACTTATTCACATAGATAACAAAGAATTCATCAATATTGCTTAATCACATCACACATAGACTGTAAAATAGATCAAACACCATCTTGATGAATCTTTCTTTTCATTAAGAAAATAAACTGTACATACATCTCACGGAACCTTCTCTACCCACTTTGCTAATGGCCTGTTACCTCTCTCTTGCCCATCTTCTCTCTTCTATGAAACCTCTCCTCTGTTTTGCCCATAGGATTTTCCCCAAAAAACTTAAATTACAAAACAAAGCTTTTCTAATTCTTTAACAAACTCCTAAAACTTGTAACTAATCCCTAAATTTCAGTCATAACTTTTAGAAAACCAAACTTATCCCTAACTCGTGACTCACACAACCGAGTCCTACCTTCTTGCAGCTTCAATTAATCTCATCTTCTAGAATTGCTAGGAAATAAAGTACTTTTACATGAAAGTTTACAATGTCTCTACAATTGACCCCTCCTTGGGAAAATATCTAGACCTTAAGGTCTGACCAAACATTTAGTACTTGGACTTGAGAGCTAATGCTCTTGGATCAAAAATTCAATGTTTTTTCAACTTTTGGTTGGTCATAGTTGATGTCATTTAATTGTGTCGAGGAACTAATCAAGTCGATGGGCGCTGAGGGTTGAAATTCATAACATACCTCAAATGGAATATTTCCCATAGATTTGTGCTAAGAATAGTTGTAACTGTGTCGTATATATGGGATACTTTCATCCCATCTCCGACAATGCTTGTGGTTGTACATGTGGAGCAATTGTACTACCAAGCGATTCACAACTTCTTTCTGTCCATCTATATGAGGATGGAAAGATATCGACAAACAGAGTCTCATGTCGAGAAGTTTTGAGAGAGTCTACTAAAATATGCTGACAAATATGGCATCTCTATCAGAAACGATGGTCCTCGGTAGGCCATAATGTTTCTATACATGTTTGAAGAAAATCTGAGGAGTCTGTTGTGTTGTCATAGTCTTCTTGCATGGAATGAGAATAACCATCTTGGGAAATATGTCGACTACTAATAAGATAGAGTCAAGTTGATGTTTGGTAGTAGGATGATCCCATCAAGTAGTCTATATAAATAGATTCCCATGGTCGATTAGGAACCGACAAAGGCATATACAATCCTTGTCGTCGATTCGACGGTTTAGCAATGCCACAAACCACGCATGATCGAATGTACTTGTTTACCTCATATTTAAGTGAAGGCCAATAAAAATACTTTTGGAGGATGGAAAGAGTCTTTGATACTCCAAAGTGTCCTGCAGTCTTGCTACAGTACATGTACAAAATGAGCTTTTGTCGATGCTCACCTATCGGTACACAAATCTATCCAAGATTGTATAGCAAGGTATCTTTCAGGAAGTAGTCGGTAGTGGACAACGGGTCGGTTTGAAGCTGTTGATAAATTGTAGAAAAGTCATAGTCTGCCGAATACATTTGAGGCCAAGTAGTGATGTCATAGCTATACATACTCATCACTGTGAAAAGTAGAGTGATGGGTTGTTGACTTAAACAATCAGCTACATCATTGGATTTACCTTTCCGATACTTAAATACCAACTTAAATTGTTGCAGGTAATTAATTCACTTGAGTTATCGAGTTGTTTGTAACTTCGATTGGGACAAGGAAAACTATAAAGGCTTGTGGTCAGTAACAATGATCGTATCCTTCCCAAGAATTTAATGTCTCCATTGCTTAATGGCTTTCACAATGGAATACAATTCCTTTTCATATGTCGAATATCTTTCGACAGTGTCGTTGAAAATTTCGGAATGAAAAGCGACTGAGTGACTAGATTGAGTGATCAATGCACCTAAATCATAGCTCGATGTGTCCATATCAATCTCAAAAGGATGATGCAAATCAAGTAACACAAGTACTGGTGTAGTACAAAGATTGGGTTTGAGATGTTCAAAATCTTGATGTTGTGTCGATGTCCATTTGAAGACAATTTTCCCATATCCCTTAGTCAATTGATTCAAAGGCCAAGCTATGTGATTAAAGCCAAGTATGAATCGTCGATAAAATTTTTCCAAACCAATAAAACTTCTTAGTTCATGAATTTTTTGAGTAATGGGCCAATATTTGAGTATTTGTACTTTGTCTGGATCGACATGAATGCCTGCAACGTCAATTACATATCCCAAAAATTTGATTTTGTTTATCTCAAATGAGCATTTTTCCATGTTCAAATAGATTCGATGTTGTCGAAGAGTGTCGAGGACTTGTCAAAACTGCCAGACATGTTCTTCCCATGATCAACCGAAAATAAAGATATTGTATAGGTAGATAATGACACAGTTATCAATGAAAGGTCAAATAATGCCATCCATATATCGCATGAAGGTCGTAGGTGCATTGGTTAAGCTGAAAGGCATGAATAACCATTCAAACAATCCTTCCTTGGTTTTGAAAGCATTTTTCCATACATCGGTGGGATCGATCGGAATTTGATGATATCCTGACTTGAGGTCGAGCTTAGTAAAGAATTTAGCACCTTTCAAACAGTCGATGAGTTCATCTATCCTTGGAAGAGGGTATCTTTTCTTTACCAAAATCTTGTTGAGAGCCTGATAGTTGATGCACATGCACCAAGTCCCGCCTTTGTTTGGAATGAGGATGGCTGGAATTCCACAAGGAGAGGAGCCAGGTTGGATGTGATCTTTGTTGATCAAATCTTGAATCTGTCTATGAATATCTTCATTCTTGATAATGGACATTCTGTAAAGAGATGCATTAGGTAATGAAGAACCAAGAACAAGTTCAATGGAGTGTTTTACCTAGAAATTTAGAGGTACCCCATATGGATCTTGAAATATGTTCTGGTATTCATCAAGAATGTTGTCAATCTGATGCTATTGTCGAGGGCTGGAATGGTCGATGAGTGGACTAGTTTCTCCAGTACTCCTGGGATTTTGAGGCTTAATCATGATAAATGTGAATCTCTCAGCATGTTTGATGATCTTCTTTGTCTGTTTGGAAGATACCATCACAACCATTGGTGTAGGTCGTTGCTCTGGTATGCCATACCATTGGTTTTGTATTTTGAAAATCATCTTATGAGGCTATGACTGATAATTCCCATGTCAATCCCATAATTAAGGTTTCCCAAACAGGGCATGTGCTACGAAAAGAGGTGCCACATCATAGAGTACTTCATCTTCAAAAGGCTTAATGAAGTTGGTGAGTCTGCATTGTTGGGTGACCCTTAGTTCCCATCCATCCTTCATCGAACCGATATTATAAGGTTGAGGATGTGGAGTTGTGACAAGACCTAGTTTCTTCACAAGATATTTAGAAACAAATTTATTTTGGCTACCATTTTCCATAATCAGATACAATGGATTGTTTTGAACCCATATCTGTACATGGAACAAGCACTGTCATTCCACATCGTTGATGATAGTTGAGATTGTTAGAGTGGTCGATGTTAATGTCAAGAGGGTTGACGCTTCTGGGTCAGATTCTACCAGGGTTTTGTCGGACAAATCGGAGGTCAACAATTTTTCCAAAAATGTCTTCCGATCCTTGCATTCAGACGTATCATGCCATCATGAATTGTGGTAATCACACCATTTACCGACAGGGGGTTGTTTTCTACGCTCCATTTTTTCTTTTTGAGAGTGATTATTTCCATGATCTTTCTTTGGCGGGATCGACTGAGAAGGGTGTCTTGATTTGTCATAGTCAGCTGGTGACTTCTTGTCAGATGTCTGACCTGTTGAATTGGTTACAAACGTGATTTCCATTTATGCTTACCTTCAAGCTTACTAGCATAGTGGAATGCATCCGCAAGCGTACTGATAGTAAAAAAATCCATCTCTTGCTGAATATACGAGGAAAATCCGCTTACATACTTCGGAACAAGCAATTTCTATTCTTATTGAACACCAAGTCCCACCATGAGTTGATAGAAATCATCGTTGTAACTCTGCATGGACTGCTCTTTCCATTGCCTTAGTTGTTGTCGCTTCTTATACTGTTTTTCAGTGTATTTGGGTGGGTAGAACTCCTTCCAAATGTACTCGAAAAATTTCTCCCATGTGTCTATGGGCTCTCCATCTTTCTCCATATTTGTCTATGGATTCTCCCACCAGCAGTGCACAAAGGTCGACATCTTTAAGGATACAATGGTGATCTTTTTAGATTATAAGAGTTGATTCATAGAGTAATAGGATTCCAGTTGTTGGACCCAATTTTCTATGGATTTCACCTCAGTCTTTTCTTTAATATTCGGTATGTACAAGTTCATTTGCACTTTGAATGGACTTATTTTGTCATAGTTGGATCTTGTTGAGGATCCTCCTGAGGTCAAGGTGAATCGCATGAGAATATCATTGATCTGGGTGAACATTTTAGTTCACCGTCGATCCAGTGCTTTCTCTATGAGTTGTTCTATCTATTTAGTTGCATGTCTATTGTCTATTTCTTCGGCCATCTTCGATCTAGTGGAGAGAGTAGATAAATACTCTAAAGTCGAAGGTAGTGTTTGCTTGGATTGTTGAGTTTGAGAGTGTGTATGAATAGGCACAATTCAAGTAACCTTGATAGAAGTGTCTACACATGACTTAAGCACGCACAAGCTCTGAATCTTCTATGATACCAATGATCCAGGTGGTCAGGCGCACGACGGGGACACTAGTTCGATTGAAGGAATCGAGTACTGTTATGGTAGAAGCATAATATTAATAAAAAAATAAGGAAATACAATACACACATAAACATACACACATACACAAAAAATATGCAAGAGTTCAAACCAAACTATGTTGTTTCATTACTGTTCTATTAATTGCTTAATACTCTACCCCTATATTACAATAATGTACATGCTTATATAGAGTGATGGGAACACTTGGGTTGCTTACTCGTTACGTTCAATTAAAAGAGAAGTTGGAATGGTTCAGAAATTCAACCATTATAGATGACTAGAAGATAGAGAGACAATATGTCATAGTCGTGTCATGCTACTGGTGTCAATGATGCATGTTGAGGTGCTGAACCTGTCGAGGTCGTGTTGTGTTTCGGACTTGTCGAAGTCAACAAACATTTCCAGCTGCTGGGTGGATCAGTAAGATTACGACAATAATTTTTCCTATTCTTGGTTACTTATTTTGATTTCATTTGTTGGATGGGCGAAGTCACCAAATTATCAGGGTATGGAGCATTCTATCCATTGTCGAGGGGAATGATATGAAAATATTTGGTTGACTGAGAATTAGAGGAGAAATGAAGATAGCAGTGCTGAGTTGTATATGCATGGGGAGGCACCGCGACACAATGGGATCACTATTCCCTCTTCAGAGGCCTCAACTATATCCCTCTATAGGAATATTATGAGATTTATATCATGGCCCCACCATATCTACATCCATGTGAGGAGGGACCCACATAAGAAGAGGTTGACAACCACATTTAAATTGACAAAGGAGGAAGTCGATTCCATTGTTCAAGAATGGCTAGTTGAGTGGAATTTTTTTGTTGGGGATGATCAACTCTTCATAAAAATGTCACAAATAGAGAAACAACAAGAGGGTACGTCTAAGCAACACTAGAGTGGACACCAGCCTCAGAGTACTCCACCATATGATGAGGGAGTTGATAATCCTCCTAGTTCATACCATGACAATTATTAAGAGTCAAGTGCTAAATCGACGGATCTAGAATTGGGGGCAAAGTGTAAGGTTGTGGCATCAAAGATAAAGGAAAAAAAAAGAAGCAAAAGGATATAAAGGATGATACAATGACTAGCTTGACTGATGATGATGTCAACATGCTATTCGATAGGATGATCGATGTTGCTGAAGAAAATAGCAAAATGGTGGAAGAACAAAATGTTGAGCTTTTTGGAGGGGTTACTGATTTGCTCACTACCCTTTGTCAAGCGGTTAAAGAGATTCAAATTTCAACCATTTAGGAGGGAGCCCGCTATTAGGAGGAAACATAAGCCAAACCATCTAAAGAATGACCAGAGTTAGCATCCACGTCTTCGACGGGACGGGTAGTACAGTTACTTCTGAAATATTTGAACTTTGGGAATACAAATATGAATTTGTCAGTGCATAACCTCATATTCATTGATATACAATTATCAATTCTACCCGTATTCATGTTGTTGAACCTACAACAAAATCTTGTAGAGTAAATTAGAGCCCACAGGCAATCAATGCGTGAGATGATGAAGAAGTTTAGAAGTTGCTCCACTGCCTTGGAAACAAAGTCTTCTGAACTTCAATGACAAAGAGACTAGTTCAGTCAGGACAAGCAGAAGTTGTAATAAGTTGTAGAATATACCTGCCGTGGAGTACCTGAAGTAGCTAGTGATGAGGAGATGACCCCTAAGGCCTAGTTACTACAACTTGGGAAAGTCACCATTGACTTCTGTAAAAAAGTTTATGAGTTGAAAGCTAAGTTGGTTCCAAGTACACCACCTAAGGCGACTGAGCAATGAGATATTGAGGTTTAGGGGATTATCTAGGATGTAAAGGAATCTAAATCCTAATGTGCGAAGGTGTATTATGAAATATCTCATACTTGGGGTGCATTGTTAAAAGATGTATAATTGCAGGAAATCATGACCATGCTTGGCACAACTCAAGACAATATGGTAAACTTGCGGAGTGTGTTGAAAAATATATCTCTGGTAGAGAGGATGAAGAAAGATGTAGAAAAAAAAGCATTGCAAGAAGATATTAACTAGCTCAAGATTCAACATCAGAAGCAAACTGACCGAGTGGAAGAATTCCAAACCAAAACTGATTTGGTGTCATGTTCAACTTAGACTAGCTAACCAATAAAAGGTAATACCATTTGGCAGAATGGTAGGAGTCCCTATCAAATATGAGGGACTACATACTTTGATAGATTTTGAGGTCATATAAATTGTCGACGAAACCAATCCTTATTCATCCTTTCTAGGTATTGATTCGAATATTGAGAACCAAACCATTATTAATTTCAGGAAGATAATAATGTCAATTGAAAATTTAGAAATGTGTGTGGTAGCACCTTTGGATCCTTTGAAAGGACAAACTTATGTTGAACCCCTCAGAGGATAATATGATGCTGGTGAAATGGATAAAATTTATAACATTTATTCTTGACTAGATGACTATGCCAACCCTACTGCAAATGGTACCTTAAGTTATGTAGTGTTATCTCATTTACTTTTGATTCGAGCGAAGCTATGGAGAATTGGAAAAACATGATGTATGAAGCCTCAGTGCAGAATTGTTCTCGGGTTACCAAATCACTATGATGGCGTAGAACAGAGGTGTGTGAATTACCCACTTATGAGGGATTTCCTAATCTTGATACATTTCTTGTGGACTTTGAGATTAAGGTACCAGAACAATAGTGACTGCTAGACTTGGATGTGGCCATGAATGCTACTTCGGCAAGGTGTTGGGATGTTCATTAATATTCTGTGGCAGGTTGTTCATAGTGTCAAATATTATTGAAGATACGATTTGGTGAAGAAATTCAATATGTTGGAGAAAAGTATACTAGGTTGACTAGTCTCATTTACCATATCAATACCTGTAGCACAATGTGGAGGACTATACCTAAGAAGGAATGGGTACACATTTTCATACATACATTAGACACAATACCAAGAAATTGATATGTATCACTAGATCTTTGACGATAAACTGCTGAGTGGGATAGTCAAGCATCCATATTTATGTAGACATTTATGTATGAAGTTGAGAGTCCAACGATGGACGCAACCCTATAGGTGGTTAAAGCTAATATTTTTTCAGAAATACAAATACCAGTCTCTAGTTTGACCTAGTGGACTACAACACTTGAAAACATGATGGAGTGTTATAATGTTTCTGGAGAACTTGAAGAAGATGACCCAAGGGGCATACATATTCCATAGTTTGAAGGAAGTCAATATTTAGGAGTACCAAACATTTCATCCAACAAATTATTGAAGCCACTGAAGATCGAAAAGGTAAATATTGATTCTCATGAAAATCCTAAATTTACAAACATTGGTGATTATTGCGATGATGAGACGATAGGAAATATTGTTGATCTCATACATGAATTTCAATATTTATTTCCTACCTAGTTTTATGAGATGAAAGCAATTATTGGAGATATTGGAGAAATGGAGATTCCTTTGAAGTAAGATGCCAAACTTGTAAAGTAGATACCATACATGTTGAATAAAATATACACAGAAAAATTTAAAGAAGAGCTAAGCCAAATGTTGGATGTTGGTATCATCAATCATGTCTAAGAGTCAAAATAGATCGGTCTGATTGTATCCCAAGATAAGAAGGCTGAAGAGTTTCGTATTTGCGTTGATTTAATAAATATGAATGATGCCTATTTACATTATACTTTCCCCACGCCATTTACAGACGAAGTAATAGAAATTTTTAGAGGTCAAGAAGCATATTCATTCATTGATGGATTCTTCGGTTATGATCAAATAAAACTGATAAACAAGAACGACACGAGACCAATTTTGGGATAGAGTGAGGTTTCTTCTAGTATATGGTAATGCCTTTTTGTGCTAAAGAATGGTCCTACAATCTTTTCTAGAATAGTTGTTGTTGCTTTCAAAGAATTCATTCATAAGTTCCCGGAAGTATATTTTGATGATTTCACAGTGTATGGTCTGCTTAAGAATCATATTGAAAGTTTATGACTGATGTTAGAGCATTGTAGGAAATATTAGATTTTTTTTGAATTTGAATAAATGTATACTTTGTGCCTCATTTGGTATACTTTTGGGTCATGTTTTCTGTAAAGAGGGGTTGTCGATAGACCCTACCAAGGTCGCTATAAAAATGGATTTGCCTCCACCAACTTCATTCAAGCAACTTAGGAATATGTTTTTGAATACATGATTTTATCGAAAGTTCATCTGGGAGTACGATGAGATTACAATCCCAATGGAGAAATTCCTAAAGAAGGATGTGAAGTTTCAATGGAATGAGGAGTGTCACCAGAGCCTCGACACACTGAAAGAGAAAATGGACACAACAACTATTTTGGTGTTTCAATTCTAGAGGAAGGAGTTTCATGTGTATGTCTTTGGTGTTCTTTCTATCGACTCAGGTTCATATCCTTGTTCTTCAACAAAACCCAAGATTTTGTCCCGACATAGGAGGTCTCTGCCAACAAAACCCGCAATGTACATGAATTCCTACCCAAGATATCTTATTGGGAACTTCTAGAACCGAGTTTCTGTAATTGTGAGTTGGATTTCCTTATTACAACATTATCAGAACACTCGATCGAAATCGAGGAATAGAATTCCGTCACATACAGTCATTCAAGAAGATAACCTATTGATCCATCAACAATAACAGTAAATAATTAACATTAACTAATATTCCATACGATAATATCATTAGATATGTGATATATATAGATAAGTTCATTCACAAAAAATCGTCTCGACACATTCAAACCAACTCATTCACAACATATATGCATTCAACATAAACACAAATATTAAAGTCACTTAGACTCAAGATTTACCGTGGAAACCCATCAGGGAAAAACCACAAAGGTGATCTTCATCTAGCACGAGAAATGGTTTAGCACCTTTGGTCTGCGCACTCAACTTGCAAACTCTTCTTTTGATATTCTTTACAATTCATGTATTATTTTCTCGTCTCATGCTCTCTAGTTTCTACCCTCTATCTCTTTTCTTGTTCTTCTTCTTAGTATTAATCATCGTCTATTAATATGCCTCTCTGATTGAGTGATATTATTATCCGCACATATCCTGGATCGATGCTTTTATGATTTTACACTTCCTCAATTTAACCGTCGACTGACTCTCAACTGTCAATTGACAGGTTGTGTTTCTAATTTAACTCTTCCCATTACATCAAAAAATAGGCACTATCGACCCAAATTACAATTATTCTTTATTCCCAAAAGAACACTATTAACTTAACTATATTTTTACCAAAATTAGGTCGAACTCCTTGTCTTGACCTGCTTTCTTCCTCTTCTATCACAGATCCTTTCGTCATGGTATTTGCTTGTCTTGCGACCATAATATTCATCTTTCCAAGCATTATTCTGTTTATCTTTCCTCGTCTTTTCCTAGGTCCAACAAGACCCCAACACTCACCTGTGGCTCGTCCCAAGCCACATTAGTCTGAAATATTGGTTAGTGCAACTTAGCTATGAATATATTGAAATATTTTCACGACCTATTTTGTTTCTTGTCGCACCTCTTCATGTACTACCTTCAATTGTTCCACAAGTTCAGAACTGATAAGTTCTGAAGTTTCCATCATTAGAGGAAATTTGGGGTCTAAAATGTGCTTTATAAGGAAACACGCCAACAATCAATTTTGTGAGTTGGAATTCAAGAACCAATAGAATTTCAATAAAATAAGTCAACCATAATGGTTGAATTGACATATTTGTCATAAAAGAAAACTACTTTTTTGTTCGTATTTTTGACATATCTCCCTGTGTTTTTACTCAAATTTCAGGCGGGAGAGCCCATTGGATGCGGAATGTAATTCCGCATCCAACGAGTACTCACACTACATAATTTTGACGGACCCCGCTACCCCAAAAATAAGAAATACTTGAAAAAACATGATGATGATGTCATCATCACATTTTTTCAAGCATTTCTTGTTTTTGGGGTAGTGGGGTCTATCAAAAGTATGTTGTGTGGGTACTCATTAGATGCGGAATTTGATGTCATCATCACATTTTTTCAGGAACTTCTTGTTTTTGGGGTAGTGGGGTCTATCAAAAGTATGTTGTGTGGGTACTCATTAGATGCGGAATTAAATTCTGCATCCGACAGCTCTCCTACTCGGAATTTGAGTAAAAATACAGGGAGATATGTTGAAAATACGAACAAAAAAGTAGTTTTTTTTAATCTTCCTCCAAAATTAATAACTATTTTTTATTTATTTATTATTTTAACTATTATTTAATTATTTTAACTATTATTTTATCATTTTCCTTAGGAGGCCCGTTTTAGACCTCAAAGTTCCTCTAATTTCGAATCCAAAGCTTGTCTCACCTTTTCATACCTGTAACATTTTCCAAGTTTTTCCTGTAGATCTGCGACATGCTCTATTCTTTTATGCTGTTGTGTTCACAGTTTGACCACTTGTTGTTGTAGTTTCTTAAGATCGCCTGCTTTGGTCATACAATCTAGTGTGGGAAGCTTTTTCAATTCATTCTTTAGTGGGTTAAAGTATACCTCAACAGTATGCAACTCCTATGTCACTTGTTCCATCTATGTGTTGTCGATCAAGGATTCTCATGACCGAGAAACTTGTTCGATCGCTTTAACACATAGTACTTATGCCTCTTCAATATTTTGCATAGGCTCAGTTTCTTCCTTCCTTCTCTCTTCTAGTACAACTGATGGTGACCTGGGTGTCATCTTTGATTCTAACTACATGACTCGGTTACGGAGGTTCTCAACGACCTCACCTAGTCGAACAAGTTTTGATTCTGTAAACATCTATAGTGTGATACCTTCATCCATGAAGTTTCTATAAGTGAGTGTGACAGTTTCTTCTAGTCGCTTCCTGTCATCTTACGAGGTCTTTGCTTTATTCTCAGTCTCCTTAACTATTTGTTTCAGCGACGAAATAGTTTTCTTTGATTTATTCAGCTGTCCAAATTTCAACTGTTCTCTTGTTTTCATATCTTTGACTACAACCTACTGAATAACATGTAGTTGATACATTGGCATTGTAGAAAAATTGGCAGTCACATGGCCAAGATCCTTGCCCATGGTATTAAGCTTCGACATTCCTAGGTTAATTGCTTGACCAACTATGTGAATATTTGTTTGTGGGGTTGTTAACGATGTCTCGAAAGGTTGATCTTCATATGGGATAGCTTGGGCCAGTGACACAGTCAAATATGGTGCTTGGTCGACCACTACTCTAACTTCTTTTACTATAGTACAAAGTACCTGCAGTAAATTGGTAATGTTGCTTACCAGTTCTGTATGGTGTTCATCCATATTCTTGCAGATTTGGTTTGCAACTTCTTCCATGCGATATGAGAGTAGGTTATAATCATCATTTGTAATACTGACAATCCCAGATGATCTGTTGGCATTCCTGTTCTTATGAATCTTCTCAAATATTTCTAAGCTTTTTCTCTTATCCCCAACTCTAAATCTGTTGGGGTTGCACTGGATTCATTTTGACTATTGTAGGGATAGCTCCTTGGGCTTTCTGCTGGTGGATCTCCTCCCTTGTTTCCATTGTGCTTATCCGATGGGTCATCCTGTTGGGGATAATATTCTATAGAGATTTGTTCCAGTGCAATACGTGCTTTCCATATTTAGGCTAGTCCTGAATAATTGCCTCAATTTTTTCAGCAAATAGCTAAAACTATGTATCCAACCACTGGTTCTGCAAGGCTTGTCGTGACTGTAAAAATATTTGGTGTGCCTCGACAAAAATATAATGATGTTACAAAACCTTTTAACAATTTCCTTTGTTATTTTGGCATGTTTATTAACAAAATGTCTAATTTCCTCTTCTTGTCGATAAAAATCAATATTATTATCTCTTTGTCGCTGTAGATTCTCCTTGTCGAACCAGAGATTCTGGTATCTGGCTCTCCAACATGACACAACAACATATACCCCTTGGTAGTCTGGTGGTTCATCCCATGTGACAAAGGAAGTCAAATCAAAAGGAAGGAATAATTACTCAGGTTATCTTTATCTTGTGCATATACGACATTAACTAGTAACTCATTCAACAAATATGTTGCCTAGTTCATATGGACACCGGATGTGCACTTTTCTACCGCAACAATTGTACTTATTGTACATTGGTTCGGTCGCATCTTTAGCAACAACTTTCTAGATAAGAATTTGGTTTCAAACCGAATGGAGGTGTCAATGATGGAGGTGATAACAAAGCCTCTCTTATCCCTTGAAACATTGTCCTTTTCCTTCATTCTATTGACCAAAGCTATATCCTGGTCCTTCCCTGTGAATAAGGGAGTTGGGTCGAATTCTGCTAGGGGAAGTCCTGTGATGGATGCTATAAGCTCAACGTCCACGGAAATTTTCTTGTCGATCCATATGCACCCTCCATGAAATCACACCAACAACTGCTTCAAACATGCATTAACTTTTGTTGCGTGACCAAAATGCGGCATGTGCATTAGCGACAACAATCCATATTTATCCAATCCTCTCTCCCACTCCATCATAACTATGTGAATGGGTCCATCCTTAATTTATATCATAGTAGTCATATACCTTTTCATCTCAAGTTCTGGAAATTTCAAAAGGTCATGGTCGATGAATCCCAATTTATTTAAGTTGAGTATAATATTCGCCATCGCTCAAACTCCTTTTGGTATGTTCGATGATACAAACTGATACTTTGCATTTTTTCACACAGTATCCTTTGGTTCTTTTGATGGCCTTGGTGGAACATAGTCAGGAAATATGGATCTCGACCTTGTTGCTTCATTGTTAGGTGGAGGTGTTGTTCCATTTTTGCAACTAGTTCCATAGCTAGAGCATTTTCGTCTTGATGTGTCGGGTAGGTTTGGTCATAAAACAACTTCTGGGATCACTGGGGATTGTGAAACAAATTTTGTATGTTATTCCATGGCAGGTGTGGGTGATGGAATATCAACGCCTGATTCTTGAATGATGCTTATGATTAAGACAAAAATGACCATGCTAGGTGAAAATAGTGTTGGCTCACACATTTGTAGACAAAAAGTTCAATGCAGACATTTCAATTAGTCGGATGTAATAAAATGAACCAACTTAGGCCCGAAGATCATTCTGCGTTGAAATATCTAGTCAATCAGACATTGTTGGGGGTGAATATTTGTCGATGGATTCTTCTCTTCCAAGAATTTGAATTGATATTATCGTTAAGCCGGGTCCACTGAATTCAGGACCGGGCCATCTCTCGAGGATAGAAAGAGAAAAATAAAATTATGAGTGTTTTTTACAAACTTTATGAGTATTTGTTTTAAATTTTATGAGTGTTTTTGTCACAAGACTATCGGTTTTTTGTCGCAATGTTTGTGAGCCTTTTTCCAAAGTGTGAAATTGTGTCGCAAACTATACATCTGTCGCAAAATAAGAATTGTGTTGCAGACTATAGTCTATCGCAAAATAAGAATTGTGTCATAGACTATACATCTATTACAAAAGAAGAATTTTGTCACAGACTATACAGTTGTCAAATAAGAAGAATCGTTGTTGCATGATGGATTTTGGTTGCAGATAACAGCTGGATGACAACTAAAGTGAAGTAATTGGAGATTTAGGTGGTGTGTTTTTTGGTCACAGTCACATTAATGCACAATAACTACCAACGAACTAACATGAAAAGTGATAGTTTGGTTGGAGGTTTCTTTGAAATGATTAGAAATATTGCCCCATGTGACAAAATTTTCCACCACCTTTCCATTTATTGCAAGATTGTGTGAGTGAATGACTTATCAAGTCTTTCAACATATTTCATCTGTATATATCTTGAAATGTCCACCCAACAAATAGTGTTGAATTTTTTTAAGAGCGTATACCATAGCTAGTCCTTCTCTTTTTGTCCCAATGCAATACACGACACATCAACATGTACATGAAAATCTTTCTTCTATTTTGAAAAGACTAATATGGGTGTTGTAACCATCTTATTATTCAAAACATACACAATATCTTGACATTGTTCACTCCAATAAAACTTAACATCCTTCTTCAATAATTTCTCCATAGGGGTAGTCACCTCTGCATATCCCCTAATAAATTTCTAATAGTACCCCATATGTCCCAAAGTATTTCCTAATTGCTTTACTATCGAGGTTGGTGGTAGGTCTAAAATACTTGCGATCTTTGTAGGATCCACCAATATACCATCAAGGCAAACCACATGACCCATTAAAATGCCAAAATGGGCACAAAATGTACTTTTTTTAAGTTAAGGGAAATCTAGAACTGTTGACATCGTTCCAACATCATTCTAAGACTCTCAATATGATATTTTATTAGCCCAAATATCGTCTAGTCGTCAAAGTGGAATTCAAATAATTTATGAATAAAATATTTAAATGTAGCTACAACTATCCTTGAAAAGATAGTAGGAGCATTCTTGAGTCCAAAAGGCATTACCGTATACTGGAAAAATCCCCATTCCGTCGCAAAGGTTGTCTTGTGTCGATATTCCTTTGCAATCTTGATCTTTTGGCAACCATCACACCCATTAGTAAATGAATATATTTCTTTTCCACCAATTCTCTCCAATACTTCATCTGTAAACAGAGTCGAAAATGGGTCATGCAGGAATGCATCATTCAACTTTCTCAGGTCGACACAGATACACACTTCACCAACATTTTTCTTATCTTGTACTACCATAGGGATAATCCATTCAGATTCTTCAACAGGATCTATATTGCCTACATCTAAAATTCTGTTTAATTCTATCTTAAATTTTCATTTGTACCTCGGATTGAGCTGATATGGTCGTTGTTTGACAAGATTTGCATCGGGCTTCAAAGGAATCTTGATATCTCCAAGATATCCAACAATTCCCTTCATTTTTGAAAATTTAGATGGAAACATATCCTAAAACTCTTGTAGTAGGTCTGTAATCTTTCTGAGGATCTCATCATCCCAATAGTCTCCAATATTAGCAAACTTCGGGTTCTCATAAGAACCAATATTGGCCTTATTTATTTTCAAAGGATTCAGAAACTTGTCACTTGACACACTTGATCCTTCCACCATGCAAGTACATTCAGAATCAAGAATATTAATGTCACGTGGATCATCATCATCAAGTTCATTTGTTACATTATATAATTCCATCCAATGTTGGACTTTCACGCTACTCTGATGCGAATTTGTCATTGATACTAGAATATCTTCAAAGATATTAGTCTTCATTTCTTGTAGAGCACCATCAATTAAATGATGATTGTCAACAAATTCAATGGTGTGCATGAAACTGGAAACTATCTCTTCCCATTCAACCGTTCCTCGTTGTAGCTCAACCGATGTATACCATTTCCTCAGTATCATGTCCAAAGTATGTATAAACTGATGGACCCATTCCTATCATGGAAACGTATCCCATGTTGTGGGACAATGCTCAATATGCTTGACAGGATTAGTCAGTCCTGTGTATTTGGGACCATTATAGAGAATCTTTTCTCCAAATCATACTTCTAGAAGTCCTCAGCATTGAGACCATTTTGAAATAGTCTTCTTGTGCACAACCCACCATATTGCAGGTGTAGCCTTCAGTGCAAAGTCCAGGGCTAACAATCGTTGAGGTTCTGTTACTTTCTCCTCAAACTCTGTTAGAAAATATTCCAGGTTGGGAACACCTTCATAGGTAGGCATATCACATACCTTGGTACCTACCCATTGCATTTATTTTGTAATTCTAGTGCATCTTCGCATTGATACTTCGTGGAGTCGATTTCGTTGATTCTCCAAAGCTTCTCTTGAACCCGATGAGCAAGAACTAACAATTCACCACTTGAGATTTCCATCGGTTGTTGGATTCACATAATTGTCCCATCACATAGATAATATTATAGATATGGTCCATATATTTATCTTTTCCTTCATTATTTACCTATTTGACATACCTCTGGCCTTCTAGAGGATCAAGTGGTGCGACCACCCTTAACTTTGTATCCTTAAATGTCAATATCCTTTTCTTAAAATTGATAATAGTTTGATTATAAATGGCATAGTCAACCCCAAACAACATAGGATATGTATTCATATCATCAACAATATCTATTACTTCAAAATATGCGTAATTCCCGAGTCCTTCTATCTTGACAGGAACCTATGTCAGTCGGCTAGTAGGCAAAACATTCTATTGATTGGATAATATTAGCTGGACCGAAGATCACAATAGTCTCAACCTTCCCATACTTTCCCATGTTTGTCTTATAAGAATTTTAACATTATAACCCATGTCCAAAATAAATCCATGTCGTAATCACCTATATGGGCGGTCATTCTTAGTTCATGACCTTTTTCAATGTTTTCTCAATGTGGTTAACTCTCTTTTTTGGTTGCACATATTCTTGAGGTTCTTCTATTAAACTTGATAGTTCCACTACAACATCTTTATCTGTTATTAATGCTAGAGAAATTTTAAAGAATTCTTTCAATTTACTAACCTTTTATGTGTGTTTCTTTTGAAATAACTGTCCGAATATTTGAGACATTTCCCATATCTGGGTCCTTCATTTGGTATATCGACAGAAGTCTATGATTGATTTCCATGGACGAACTCATGTCAAGCGTGCAAGAATATTTATTTTACCTTATGGACATCAAATGGCACCTTTTTTTGTTGTCTCGATCGCACTCTCGGTTTTCTATATGGTGCTTCTTGATTTGCTCTAGTTGCAATACCTCCTCTATTCACGCCCAAAATATTGCATTCTCTATGTTGAATGCATCTGTATATTTGGATTAGCATTCCGAGGTGGGTTTTGGTTCCCCATGTTTCTATCCTACCACTTAGCAATCAATTATGGACATTCTTCAACAGTGTGATCTAATGCTTTACAGTACGAGCATGTCGTTGTATGATTAATGCAATCTTTGGAGAAATTTTTGGGATATCCAAAAATATAAGAAATGGCTTGATTTATTCCATGATCAAATCCTCCTCCTCGTCCTCGACCTATGAAAATTCTACCTCCTCTAGGTTGAGGATATTGTTCCTGTGGGTATTGGTTCTGAGGAAATTGTGCCTGAGCTTGCTCAACTTGCATCCTTTCCTCATTCTTCATCAGGTAGGTTTCGACTATCTTCTCCTATAGTAAGTGATATGCTCTGCAATATTTCTCATTGTGTCCTACTAATCGACATAATTTTCAATATAGACTAGCTGGTTCTCTTACTATTTTATGTAAATATAAAACTTCTTTAGACTGATGTCCTCTAGTTTGACAAATTCTACACCAAGGCACCCCTTGTGTATTTATCGGATTCAGTGCACCTGATGCAAGATAGTTTGTGAAGTATGGACATGAATATTTATGGTTTCCTTTTGTTCTACATTGGGTACACCATATTTCCTCTTGTATTTCTTTTCCTTTCTTGATATCTTGCAGTTACAATGTGATATTAGAAAGCTGCAACTCTATTTGCATCATTCCTGCTCCAGTTTCTCCTACTGGTGAAGCCTCCAATTTCATAGAAAGCTCAAGATCATCGCTCTATGATACAATATTTTGTTGGATCAGAGGAATATGGATATGTGGTAACATCTCCGCAATAAACCATTCTTTGTGTTGGACATGTGACATCTGAAAACTTACTTAGCCAACAAAGTTTTGAATCTTTGGTCGAAGTCCCCAAAACAATCCACAGGAAACTTCTTAATCTATTTTATTTCCATAATGCACTCTGACTCAGATTTAGGCTTCTTAAAATCATCTATCAATCTCGTCCGGATTTGATCTAGTGTCTTCTAAGGCATTCCTACTGGAACTATAGAGAATTTCATGTACCAATCAAATGCATGACCTCTGAAGGTTGTGATCATCCAGGTTTTTTTATGGATTCATATTGGACCTGTCGCACAGTCCATATGGCTTCGCATAGAAACCAATGTTTCTCAGGGTCCTCTAATCCATTTCCATTAAAGATCGATAGCTTTATATCATTTATAGCCATTCTATTTACCCTTGATATTGCTAAATTAAATATTCCTCTAGTAGGAGTTCCTTGATTGCTATTTCCAACATTACTGTTATTATGATTGACAAAACCATTGAGAGATGTGTTTATATATCTTACGCCAGGTCTCGGAGATGTACGTGGGGTCGCGAGTATGTCATAATCTTGATTTGGATCCGTTACCTCTTCCTCTTCTTCTTCAGATATAAGAGGATATTATTCTTCTTTGTCGCAAGACTCTCCGTTGAGATGTGGTGCTAATTATAGTCCTCTCTTTTAGTTGCACTACAAATTCCTCTCTTGGTTGCAGTCCTTCTTCTCTTTCTTGACTGAAATATTCTTCCACTTCTTAGGAAACCACCTTCTTTACCACTCTCGATATCAACATGAAACATCTATTTTTATTCTCATCCATTTTTCTTGCAATCTTTTTTGCGACATTACCTTGATTCTCTGTGCAAAAATAGTTACTCGTAGGACTCCATTCTCAGGATCCCTTTTTCACATACCAACATCTTAATCTACAACTTCAATTATTTTAGATAACGACCTCTAGGTTCTTGAAAGAAATCTCTTTCTGGTTTCACTATATGACTTTATCATGTTGACTGCAATTTCTGTGATATATCCCTCCAAAATACTATTAACCTAGAAGTCAACAACCCTAGATATAGGATTACTAGTTCCTTTCAATCGTTGGATCAATAAGAACTCCAATTTGTAGGTTCTCCACCCTAAAAAGTTTTCTTCTGGTTTGCTATCTTCGACAACCACTTTATGCAATACAATGGGAAATTCACTAAAGAAAATATCATGAATGTCTGTGAAAAGGTATTGTTCCAACCATTCTATTGGAATTAGTCGTGATCCTTTACTTTCTTCCCCTGCAAACTATAGTGCCTTATAATCAACCCAATCTTGAATTTTGGGTTTTGTAGAGTGCCAAAACATATCCCCGTCAAGATGATTCAGTTCCTCGTAATGGAACTATTTGTTGGTGTGCTTTCAGTCGACCCAGGTTTAGATCCTTGTTCGCCAACAAAACCAAATATATGGGCCCGATAGAGGAGATATCCGCCGAAAACACCTGCGATGCAGATGAAGTCTCACCCAAGATATATTATTGGGAACTTCTAGAACCAAGTTTTTGCAGTTATGAGGGGGGTTTCCTTATTGCAACATTATCATAACACTTGATAAAAAATGGGGAATAGAATTTTGTCTCATATATTCATTCAAGAAGATAACCTATTGATCCGTCAACATATATAACTATAGTTAATATAAGGAATTAACATTAACTAATATTCGATACGATCATATCATTAGATGTGCGGCATATATAGATAAGTTCATTCAAAACATATCGGCTCGACACATTCAGTCCATCTCATTCAGTACAACATATATGTGTTCAAAATAAACACAAAGATTAAAGACACTTAAATAGAATATTTAGTGTGGAAACCCATCTGGGAAAAACCACAAAGGTGCTCTTCATCTGGCATGAGTAATGGTTTAGAACCTTTGGTCTGCACACTCAGTTTGTAGACTCTTGTTTTGATATTCTTTACAAATCATGTATTCTTGTCTCATCTCATGCTCTCCAGTTTCTACCCTCTATCTCTTTTCTTTCTCTTCTTCTTAGTATTAATAATCATCTCTCAATATGCCTCTTTGATTGTGTGATATGATGATCCGCACACAACCTGGATCAATTCTTTTATGATTTTACACTTCTTGATTTAACCATTGAATGACTCCCAACTATTAGTCGATAGGTTGTCTTTCTAATTTAACCTATCCCATTACATATAAAAATAGGCACTATCGTCCCAAATTACAATTATTCTTTATTCCTAAAAACACACTATTAGATTAACTAGATTTTTACCAAAATTAGGTCAAACTCCTTTTCTCAACTTGCTTTCTTCCTCTTTTGTCGCTTCTCCTTCCGTCGTGGTATTTGCTTGTCTTGCAACCAGAATCTTCATATTTTCGAACATTATTCTAGTTATCTTTCCTCATATTTCCCTAGGGCCAACAATGTCTATGCATCTTTAGTTGCTCCGGGCACTTAGCTTGCTCACATAGGTGAAGGATCTATTAATATTTTGATTACATTATCTAGTGGGAAACTGTCAACAACAGAAAGGGATTTCTCTTGAGGGATGCTAGGAAGGTATTTGATATCCTTGAATTTTTGGATTAAAATGTTATTGTGTGAAAAATGGGTATTAAGGATGAATTCCGACGAGTAAATAAATTGTACACGATTGGAATTGGTGTTGAATAGAAGAAGGTTTGGGAGAATGTATGGAATAAGATAATATGAAAAGGGGAGAAGAAGGTGAGACTAGCGAAGGGTGTGGGTTCTTGAGGAGTGGGAAGATATGTCAGTCGAACAAGAGGAGGAGGAATACGATAATGAGAGAGAGAGTTGCAGTGCGACCATAAGCGGAGACTGCAGACGAGTACACAACTCAACGAGTTGTCTTGTGATGAAGAAGAGGAATACCAAGTCATTTCAAAAGAAGAAAGAATAAAGAGAGATATTTTTTTTGGGAAACCCCACATTTTTTTTGTGTCTAAGTATTGTACATATGTTGAAGTTGTTGAAGTGTTTTCTTGTCGGGGTCTTATTTTGTTGCAGTTAGTTAAGGTTCTAGTCTACATACTTGTGTTAAGGTCGGTCACCAAACTGTCGAAGTTGGTATCCTATAGAACTTGGAACTATGTCGGGGTTAGATCTTGTCGGAGTCGATTCTTGTTGAAGTTAGAATACCGTTAAATTTGTAATTAATGCACATTAATGAGTTATTTTAAGGAAGAAGTAGTGGCGACATTTGTGGGAGTGTGCCATAAATGTATGAAAAGACTCAAGTGTGTGAATAGATTGACCACCACTCTCGTAATCATTTCAATGATATGGCCGTATTCCTTGAACATTCGATTGGACATGCATGTAAAGAGTGGAAATCAAATTAAAAAGCATGATTCCCACCCATTCAAAACTCATTGTGACGAGACACTGAATATTGTTGAGCAAGCTAAATTTTTTGCAGTCATTTGAATCCAAGTTCGCACAGTGAATTAAAAATATGGAGATCGATATTTCTAGCACCAGTGAAGTATGTGGATCTGTTGAAGGGGTGGGGTTGCAACAACCTATCCCAATTATCGAAGAACAACTATAAGTGATCTTGTCTCAGATTCCACTCAATCCATTGAGGAAGAACATAACTACAAACCACCAAGAAAGTCTAGAGGAACACACAAAGGGAGGACATGATACTGAGGCCTTTGGATATGTGTCTACGGCATTGTTAAGTGGGTACATTCATATATATTAAATGATGAATTTCACCATATATATACACCACAAATATTTCATGCAGAATTACCATACATATACTTATAAAATATATAATGTCTACATATCCAAATGGGATACACCAATCCTCATCCTTGATCCATAAAAACCATGGACATGATTCCATTGGTGTGAATCACATTAAAAGTGAACCTACACATGAGGTTGTAGGATATAATACAAATAGTAATATATAAATGTTGGTCCCATTCTCCATTTACCAAAAGGTCGACTATCTTTGCTTGATACTGAATATGGATAATTTCTATCAGGAAAGGTTTGCCATGTATAGAAAACAACCTCCTTAAGATCTGTGTATCCATTTATGGTGAAATCTAGTGAATTGTTATCCTTCACAATCCCAAGAGGTAGACAATGAATTGAAATAAGTTCAAAAGTCACCATGAAACTTTCATTTGAACAAGGAATTTCCACATAATATTCATTGTGTATCATGTTTTAGAGATCAAATGTGGTTGTAAAATTTGTAGAAAAGAAGACGGATATTGTGGTGATGGATTCAATGTGTATGAAATACTCCAAGATATGATGGTAATGAAGTGTATGTACCATATTCTATAGAAGCTCCAAGATATGATGGTAATGCATTGTATCTTCCATATTCTGTAGAGGAAGATAATCTAGCAGTCACAACTTTATCATCGCCTTTTGTTGCAAGAAGTTGGAAAGTGGCGTGCTTACCATCTTTCTTAGAAATAAAATGACAATAAAAGGATTCTCCCTTTTGAGTGCATTCCCCCCTCCATTTAATAGATATTGCAATAAATAAAACATCAACAATGCCTACAATGATAAATAAAAGATAACATTATATACTTTAAATATTCTTTGTGTCCTGAGATGAAAAATGTATATAAAAAATAAACATGTATACTCACCATGAATGATTTGAGTTGGTATCAATAATCCTTGTTTTCTATAAAGCACCTCGCGCGAATGAAAATTCACACCTTTGGGAATATCATGGCATATACTAATAACATACAAATATATTTCAAACATTCTTACCCAACAAAATCTTCCACTTGTGGAAACCTCTATTCAACAATTCAACACTTCCACATAACATGGAATTTTCAATGACTCTTCTTCAGACATACTAGGCACACTTTCATAACAAATATATACATACATGCCTACCTTTATTATAAAATCAAATGGATTTGTGCTCTAGACCGAAATCCCATCCATTTGAATGAATTTATTTCTTCCAATCTTGACAAAACGTCCATCTCCCAGTAGGGGAGTCGCATATGAACTAGATACTGCATAAAAATCTCGTTTAATAACTATAGTGGAATGTTTTTTGTGATATTCATTTGACCCACTTGAACATAATTGAGATTTTATTTCAAAAAATGAAGGATGGTGCTGCATCATATTGCCATTTTCATTTGCATACACCATTTGAACAAGCAAAACATCATCCACACTATGTGCCCATGTGCCAATAATACCAACCATGTAAAGAATTAGATTATTACCTCAAGGATAAAAGCATGTCAAATATACATTTCTTGTATGGGACTCATCAATAAAGTTGCATAGAATGATCACTTATAAACCATTTTCTCTTTTAAGGAGAGAAATTGTATCAAAATTTGGAACATTGCCCCTAACACACTACATAGATGAACACCATTGAACTTGTAAGGAATTTCTTTCTTGTTAAGTTGGTCATGAACATCATTATCACTAGATACTACTTCATCATCACTCCAACTATAATTTTAATCAATTCTATATATTTTCCGTTACTTATGTCATTGAATAGATAATTGTTGATTCATTTCTCATTTTTTCCTCGTCTAGCATCCTCTTCAGCAAGTCTCTGAAATGATTCTTCCACAATTTATAAAGGAAAAAACTTCCATTCTTTATGTGGAAATGGATTAGGTTCTATACTCGACATTATTACGTTTATAAAAATTTATAATCTCCAATCATGACAAGGTGCCCAAATGGGATACACAGGTTAAAGATGATATCTTTGAATTGGAAAGCAACTGTGAAAATAACAATCTATATCGGCAAGCACATTATAAATGCTACATTAACCTTTGATTTATTTTCTCCTTAAAACCATGGTTATGGGCCTATGGGATTACATACATAACAAAGTTGATGCTTCAAAGTCCTATAATATTTTTCAATAAAAATATCAAGGGTAATATTGGTTATTGTGCATATAACATCTGGTAAATTAATTTCATAACTTAGTAAGAAAAAAAATAATGCGCAAGTCAAATTAGAAAATAAATGTAACAAGCCTTATGAAAATATAAAAATGAAAAAACACAGAGATTGAACAATTACATTCATTAAAATTAAAAAAACGTGGAACTCATCTTACTGGTGAACCACCATCATCTCTGTTAAGAAACTTTCCTTGTAATACAATTTGGTTTGATATGAAATCACATCCAATATATATATATATAT
>LPNX010210796.1:59475-72793 GCA_001517045.1 Pseudotsuga menziesii
ACCTCCAGGAGAGTACACCGACCCCCACAACTCACCCTCAAGGCTGCAACGAGGTTTGAACCCAAATCACATCCAATATTATTTGATCAGTGATTTATTTATGTAGGGGATCCGACCCAAGGTTCACAGGGTTCTCTTGATGGGTTTGCTACAGTAGGGACTTATTTAATTGGCAAAAAAGAGATCTATGAATTGGAAAGAAACAATGAAAAAACAATCTATCTCACTATGCAGAATATAAATGATACACTAACCTTTTATATTAATAACCTTTGATTTATTTTCTCCTTGCAACCAAGGTTATGATGTTTGTAACAAATATAAAATAATATATTAATAATAGTTATTAATTACTAAGTGAAAGGGTGTAGCCTTTCACTATACATGCTCAATCTTATAAAGGCGAGCCTCATTGTAAAATCTTATCATCTTACCTATTATCCATATTTATTATTGCTTACCAACATGTGGGATTCATGTTACCTGTGGGAATTTTAGAGAATTTACCTACATTAAAGAAGCTTTTACGCTTTAGTGTTGCATACATAAAAAAATGATGCTTCTGAGTCCTATCCGCATAAAAAATTAAAGGTATTATTGATTACTGCATATATACAACATCTGGTAAATAACTCTTATAACATGGTTAGCAACAAAATAATGCACAATGGAAATTAGAAAAGAAATATGACATTCCTTATAAAAATATAAAAATGGAAAAACATGTATTTTCAGTAATGAAATTCATTAAACTTCAAGAAACTTAGATAAATTTCTTGGAATCCCAAACAAAAATACAATCACGTGTAAAACAAAAAAACATCTTCCAATATAGTTTTATACCCTTTTGAAAAAGAATTAAAAGTTTTCTCACCAATGGACCGTCGTCATATTTTAGAAAATTTCCATGCAATCGAATTTGGTTTGAATCACATCTAATATGATTTCATTAGTGATTTTAGGGGATACAACCGAGGGTTCATAGGGTTTTGGTCTCTTGACAGGGTTATGTTACAGAACTCACGGGTTTGGTTAAGCAGGGCAGACAACGTAGACTGTTCACAATTTTTAGGTAAATTGAAATGGGCGAAAAAGGGAGAGAATTCCCGATTGTTACTCGCTCATGAAAAATTCAAAATTGTGGGTTAACCCCATATCATTCTACATGCAAAACACGTTAACCAGACCACCTTACCCCACCTTGTTTCTCGTGCAGTCGAAAATTATTTTTGATGGAATTAGGAATTTGTCTGATTATGTGATTAAGAACGCAAATCGCATATTACTTAACTTTTAATCCATTTCAAGGTGGGTAATTTATCATGCTAGGGGATGGATCCAATCATTATCTTGATAACTTAGGCATATTGATTTTGAGAGGGCCCTTGCTATATTGATATATACACATATTCTTGCATAGGATGTATATCTTCCTTGTTTGGTGACCTTAGCCTGATCTGATGTAGACTCCTAGAGTGTTACCAATTCCTTCCAAGCTTTCTTCTCCCTAGTATTCCTGAGGTAGAGAGTCAAGGTGGATCCGAATAGGGGCAATGGATAAGTCTTCTTTTTCAGGACTGAAGTTGTTGACCCATTATTTTAGTTAGAGACCAACATAGTTGAAGAAGTAGGGTAGGGTCCATTTTCAAAGACTCTATCCTTGTCTTCTATGCTTGTGAAAATGGTTGTAAAAATCTTTTGGATCCTAATTTCAGATCTATTTGTCCTTTCAAATTCCATATATATTGGATCCATCTCCTTCGGTCTTTATTAGAGTGCCATATGTCGATGAATTTTTCTATTACTTCGTACTCTTGTGTATGTTCAATATACTCTCCTATTTTCCTGAAGGCAATATCATACCTTGGAGTGTTGCCTAAAATGGGTATGTGACTTCTTTATTCTTGAGATAGTTTGGAATTGCTCAGTTGTTGTTCTTTTTGGATTTACATGTCTATAGGATGGGAAGTTCCATGCCACTCTCGTTCCTTGGTCGTTATGTTGTTTCTTTTCTGGATTTACAAATTTGCAGGATGGGAAGTTCCATTCCCCTCTCGTTCCTTGGTCATTATGTTGTTTCTCCGAGGAAGACGAGTCGATGTGTACCAAGTTCCCACTTTTGGATTCCATTTGGTGGGTTTGAGGATGATTGCTTCTTTATGGGTTGTTTTTTGAGAGGATTTCTTTGAAGGAAGGGGGAAATCCCCCTTTCCCTACTACCACCATTAGGGATCACGCTCAAATCACGATGTTGTTATAGAAGAGTTTTCATGGATCAAAACGAAAAAGATTCTTTGAAATTGTAATTCATTATTGAGGAGAATTACTAGTTATAAAGATAATATTGAAGACATTTATCCTTAATTAGGAAAAATTTAAATATATCATGTAAATTATCTTATCAAATATAAATGTGAAGTGTGAATTGACAAAAAGTATATTGTAAAAAAATCCAAAGAGAAGGTTGGAAATTATACATATGAATACATACATACATACATACATACATACATACATACATACATACATACATATATATATATATATATATATATATATCTATATATATATCTATATCTATATCTATATATATATATATTACACAATTTCATACAAATATCCTTCTTTAGCATATAAACTCTTGAAAATCATTTAAAAAAATGTGTAACATGAAGCTAATTGAAAGGAATCCAGTATACTTGGATTTGGTTATTCATTATAAATCCACAGTTTTGTAATTTGAATCAGTAGGAAATCTGCGGTAAGAGTTTTTTGAATCCTCGACAAGTTTCGAACCTGTTAAGTAGGTTCATCTTCAGGAGAAATAAGATCTCGCCCTCTTTTTGCACTTCCAATGTGGTAATTCATATGCTTACTTGAGACAAAATGTAAATTAATTAAAAATTAAATTTCTCTATATTGATTTGCTATCTTGTCCTTATCTACAAATTCTATGTCTCATGTATATTGAGACTATCTTATCTATATCTACAACTTCTATATCTCATGTATACTGAGAAACATTTTTATTTAATTTGAATTTACGACATTATACTTTAATTTTTTTCTCATGTATATTAAGACTACTTTGTCTATATCTACAACTTATATATATCATGTATATTAAAAACATATTTTTAATAGATTTTATATTTTTTATTAATTTGAATTTACAACATTATACTTCTTTTTATTATTATTTTTAATAATAATAAAAATTTATAATTAATACACCAATCGCATTTTATTTATAGAGGTAATTGAATACAGCATTACCTACTCGATCAATTCCATTCATCTTGTTGAGATAATATTTTAAACTACTAATAAAAAGGGCTAAAATTTTAATAAGGTTTCTCTTCTAAAATGCTTTGAGCCACCTCAATCATGAGTAAGTTTGTGTTTGAGGGTTCATAATCATTAGTATTAAGAGAACATATTAATGTGGGTAGACCCTTTACTATGTGTTACATATACAACGCATCATTTGTAATTTGTTTTATCTTTTATTTTTTCAATAATAAGTAATTTAGAGAGATAAAACCCACACGGTAAATGCTAGTGAGCTTTAGGGTACATGATTATACATCCCTATCATGGTGTATCATATTAATGATTTATATTTATTTTTCATTTCATTATGCATAAGTTTATTAATCTCATGTGTTAATATTATGTATGTTAAAAGTATATGTATGGTGTGTTCATGTATTTGGCTTATTATCGTAAAAGTATAACTTTATCTTATAATATTTTAAATGCTTATATATGACTTTATTCTGAGTTTGTTTTGTAACTTTGATGAATTGTTTGATCATTTGGGTTTTCCTATCCATTATAACTATTTTAGGGTGCTTGTTTCATCTATTCATTTTTTAGGCTATAACTATTTTAGGATGCTCGTCTTTTTTAGACATCTTTATCTTTGTTTGACATAGGTTATTTGGTTATATAAAATCTCACATGATTGGACCTTAGAGTGCTTCCCAATACATAACTAGTAATCAGATCCCAAGCATTTATCTCTAAGTCTTCATGGAAAGAAACCCTCTTTTAATATTTAAAAACCTACCACATTCTTACATACAACTTCCTACTTGAAAACAACTTTTGTGTATTCTCTCAAGCCATGGCCTACATTCAAATATAGTGTACTTATTAAAAAGAGGCCCTTTACTATAATATTTTAGAGAATATACTATTCAAATTAGAACCTAGTATTTTACAAAAGTATTTTCAAAATTTTCATTTTTAACATATTATACAATTTGATGAGAACCCTCTAAAGTTCTATTTTTTTAATAGGTTGTATTTAATAACATTTTTACCCTTGAATAAAAAAGTGGTGCTATTGGTAGCACCTTTTTTTTCGGGAATGAAATTATAAATTTTTGGAAAATCTAGGTGGTGCCGGTGCAATCAAGACACTGAATCAACCCATGAATTGAAAAGTGGTGCTACTAGTAGCACCCTTCTTTTTCCAAAACTGAAATTACATCATGTTTAAACTTGTGGCCTTCATAGCTGGAGCCATTGTTACAAAAATACCAAAATTAACTGCTGAAAAAAAAAAAGTGCCACCAGTAGTACCCATTTAAATTTTAGACATTTCATTTAAAGCGATAAATTTTGCTTAAAAAAAGTTTTAAATATATATTTAAAAATTTATTTAATTTAAAAAAGAATATATATATAAATTAATAAAAATACAAACTTTTTTAAAAACATTAAAAAAATTTAAAATTTGAAATCAAATTTCATTAAAAAAAAATTATAAAAATAATAAAAATTACAAACATATATATAATAAAAAACAACTAAAAAACAATAAACAATAAAACAAAAAACAAAACAAAAAACTCATTAGGAAAACAAATAAATAAAAAAATACTGGGCACATTGGGGGCACTGAAAGTTCATACAATTACATCATTAATGTAATAAAAATTCTAATGTATTACTTTAACAGATTCTTCTATGTATCTTGCAAGACCTTAATAGATTCTTCTCAATATGTGTCCTTTCCTTAATGAAATATACCTCATAATACGAGGGTGGACCATTTCGGAATGGACTCCTAGAGAACATCGCCAAGATTATGCGGTTCCTACCCAGCCCTAACATGTCTTGCGGAGCCCACTCTATGCTTCTGGGCTCTATGGTTAAACCGGCTATATCTACCCATCCCTAAAGCCAAGTCCCATCTCCCTCAGTGTACCCCTGGTTCCTCTCTCTTTCATCTCTTAAAAAATACATTATAGTTATATAATAATTAGATATAGTAAATGATGATGATGCTGATGCTGATGGTGGTGGTGGTGGTGATGATGATGGTGATGACGATGACGATGATGATGATGAACGTCCACTGAGACCAACTTTGGTCTATCGTACCTTGAAAAGGAAAATACTTGGTTTACTTTAAAATCTTGTTCATGTGCTCAAAAAGCTTGCCAAGAAGCTTTCCAAGCTCACTGTAGTTTTGGAAAGTTAGGAGGTTTTAAAGGTTTGTATTGTTGCAAATATTGTGAAACTCGGATCTAATGTGGGTTTAAGCAAGGAACTATAAGAGAAAGTGATTTTAATCCTCAACGCTCATAGACTCACACAGATGGAAAACCATTTCTTCTCATGGAGTTTTAGGAATAAACAAACGCCCTGTTTTGCTATGGCTATATTAATTTTATTCCACGAGCTAGTTACTATTGAGAGATACTTTTGATCCTCCAAGTTTGGATTAATGACCTCCTTATAGTATCTAAATTTTCCTCATACCAGAATTTCTCTTTAAGCTTAGAAGTAATAATATTTTTGACATTGTCAATGTTCTGCAAAATGTTGTTTTCCTTAATGCCCCAATGGTTTAACCAAGCCATGGTACCTTTACACCAACACTGCTTGAGGCATAGTTGGTTTTGACTTGAGTTTAAAGAAATTTTAGGAAGTCTCTCATTTCCCATGTTATTTATCTTATGCTTGTACATCAGGTGCCTAGTCATAGCAATGCTCTCGATGGGGGAAAGAGAAACTTCTATGAGGAGAATAAGATAAGGTGTATTGCTTTTAATTTTGAGGTTCTAAGTTATAAACCGCTTATGGATTTGCTCATTATTCCTCCAAGATTCTCTAGAAATGTTTCACCCCCATACTTCACAACCATACAAGATAACGGGTATGACAAGAGTTTCAAATAAGAACTTCTTTTTATCCCACATGACCAGATTGGATGATTTACAGTTATTTTCAAGACCAAAATAAGCTTTCCACACTCCATTAATCCTTTTCTCAATGCTATAGTTCCAATTGAGCTTGTAATGAATATCAATTCCGAGATACTTGTAAGAAGTCACTTCCTCTAGATTTCTATTATCATAAATAAAATTTGCATAGGTGTCTTTCTTAGATTTATAATCATGATTTTTGTCTTGTCAGTGTTAACAATCATACCCATGTTAGAGAAAAAATATTTAAGAATTCTTAATTGCTTATCGAAATCAAAATGGCACCTTTCCATAAGAACAATATCCTCAGCATAAAGTAGGAGGATGATAACTATCCAAGCTAAGATTGTATCGACTCAACCTGCTTCTTCTAAACACTTTTCTAGCTTATCAATGTAAATGCCAAAAAGGGTAGGGGGAGGGGGAAACCTTGTTTAACTACAATATTACAATTTATATATGTTGTCCACCCCTCATTATTCTTAAACTTGGCTATGACCTTTTCATATAACCTTATCGCGACAATCTCAACTCAAAAGGAACCTTAAGCTCCTCTAGCCTATTCCACATGTTATTTCTAGGCTCTATATCAAAAGCTTTTCTAAAATCCACAAAGCAACAAAATAGGTCAAACTTATTATGACGACATTCCTCTGCAATGATCCTAAGTGTAAGGAGGTGGTCTGTGGTTGAATGATTCCTTCTAAAACCTGCTTGGCCTTTAGCCCGCTTACCTTCCATTTCTAGCCATCCACTGATCTTCTTTTCTAAGATAATACTATATAACTTAGCTAAGAGAGGGATCATCATAATAGTCCGATAGTTAGAGGGGTCATTTTTATCGCCACTTTTGAAAATAGGAATAATGAGTCTTTGAGTCCAAGGTGTAGGAAACCCTTGATTGACTGCTATATTAAAGAGTTTGTGGATGTGCAGGATGAGGACATGCCCTCCAATTTTTAAGAATTCTGCTTGGTAGCCTTCAATTTCTTTGGATTTTCCATTTGCTAATCGCTTAAGCCCAGAATCTATGTATTCTAACGAGAAAATGTCTTTCGTTGTAATAAGGGTTTGAATGTTATCCTTGGTATCCAGGGATTCTTAAAGCGTTTTAAGATAGGAATTCAAATCTTTTAAAGAAATTTTATTGTCTTGTTTTGTTTTGTGAGTTAGAATTTTCCTCCAGAATTTTTTAGGAGCCACCTTGGAGAGGTGTAGGATATTTTCCTGCCTTTTACTTAGATAATGTTTTTTTTCTTTTAATTAAGGCTTTGTAGTGATTTATCTTGTCCATTTTTATCGAATCTATAGTAGCTTGCTTAATTTATTTTCTCGCATCTTTACACTCTTGATCATACCAAGGGTTGGTTCTAGTATTGCTCATTTTAGTCGAGACTTCAATAGAGAACTTGTTAATGGATGACAAGAGGGTTGTAGCAAAATTATAGTAGAGATTTTCTATATTCTCCATGCTAGATAAATGAACCTGTCCATTTTTTAGATTATGGAGAAAAATATTAGCTTTATTTTTATTGAAGATCAAGTGCTTTTGGCAATTATAATTTTCCTCTTGGGGATCGCTATACATGGAAATATTGAGAGTTATAATTAAAGTTCTATGATCAGAGTCAGGCTCATGGTTATTGAATGTGTTGAAATCTATTAATTTGTTGTATATAGGGATACTAGATATAACATAATCTACAACACTACTTCCAAGCCCATGGATACAAGTCATCTGGCTAAAGTTTGGCCATTTTGTGAGACTATTGCAAATGATAAGATCTTGAGCACTACAAAATTTGACCAACGCATACCAAAATAAAATTCCACCTAGATCTTCAGAACTCCTTTTGTACCTGCTAGCTAGCTCAATGTCTTTGTCTAACCAAAGAGGATTAGGGTTGGAATCATTTCTTAAAAGAATAGCTTGGTTACTGGAAGTTTGAGCATTGAAGTCACCCATGAAAAGGATGTTTCCTTCCTTCCTCAAACAAGAAATATCATGTTCTAAATGATCATAAGGACAATTTTGATCTAAATTGGTTTTTTTATAGAAGTTGGAATTAAAAGGGGCAAAATAACAAGTGGATATGTATGTTTTTTCATCATTAATGTCTGTGATCTCTATCCAAATAAATTTGGTTGTAAGGGTCCTTCTTATAAAGCCTAACATGTGGGGATATGTTCTTCGTAATGTAACAAGCTATACCCCCAATGCCTCTACGACATGAACGTTTATTACATATTGACCATAGGACATATCCGTTTATATCAGGGACCTTCGACACCTCATGTTCCCAAGTTTCAACCAATAATATAATATCAATTTCGCTCAGGATCCAACTTAACTTAGGGCCTTTGGTCCATGAAAATCCTCGACAGTTCCAACATAAGATATGGAGTGGGTCAAATTGCTATTTATTACTATCCTTTTGGTTTCTATCGATAATAACAACTTTCTTGTTTTTTATCAATGCCCATTTTCCCTCCTTCCTAGCTTCTTTTACCTTTTGGACCTTCTTTCTTAATTTGGTCTAATCCTCTAGAACGAGGTCTTCATTTATTTATAAATAACGAAAGTGTGGGGCCACTAAATAGTTTTACAATTTGCAACACCCTTTCCTTTGTAGTAATCTTCTGAATTCCAAACCAAACTTTGGTAGTATTCTTTTGAATTCCAAACCTAACTTTGCATTATAATTTATGTTGAAAATTTAATTAAATGACCATTCATTAAATGATAAAAAATTAAATGGTGTAATTTAATCGAAACTTTTGGATTATAACTGACTAACCATATTCGTTGAAAATTTATTTAGATGGTCATCATTAAATCATAAAAAAAATGGTGTAATTTTTTACTTAGACTTATGCGTAAAATTTTTATTGCAAGGTAGTCCACTCATTAAATTTATTTCAATATATTTATACCAAAAAATGCATGTAAATCTAGCAACGTTTTTATTATATGGTTTAACATTAGAAACTAATATTTTTTTCTTTTAAGAAAAAAGTATCGCAATTTACTATTAAAATAAAACACATTATTTACAGTTTGAAATATCTCCATGATAGTTCCTCTCTCTTAGAGAGATTATAGATTATGACAATTCATTACAATGATAAACTATAAGAGAGTAAACCGATAAAAACATTATGTGGAGTATTATTTTTCCAAAACTTTCCAATCCTCATCAAAAAGTAAAATGCAGCCTATGTATTATATCAAAAAATTATCATTTTTTTTATGTTTAATATATTGTTATCATATGAAATTTTGCCCCATAGGATAAGAGATAAGCACTAAGGCTCTTTTGTTTATACTGTAATAGGATTAGGGTAATTCTCTATGATAATATAATTTTGACATTCCTATTTCTACCATTCTTCTTCGCCAATCGTGCTGCCAATTTTTGATAGCTGATCAACAACACAATTTCTCTCTCTATAAACATGTTTGAAGGACAAATCCTGGAATCAAGATTCGATTTTGATCAATTCTTCATAAATGGGCTTCAAATGGATATTCTTGGCTCTCTGTGAAATTTTATCCAGTTGATGATCAATAATGAGTCACCAAAAACTTGTAGTCTCAGGATATCCTTTGAGAGAACCACCTGTAACATCTTGAAAATTCGAAATGAATTTATTTTTAGAATATAGTTTTTCTGCATATATAAAGGATAAGTAAAAATTTCTCAAAACTTAAACTATTATATCCATTGGATCATAAATGACTTATTACGACCACATACCTATCTTCACAAAACATAATGCAACGACTGTTTTGATGACATTACATAACGACTCTTTGTGAAGGATCCTATGATGTGACACACTACTTTACTTTGTCGTCCAAGTCACCTTCAAAACATGTGGGTTAAAATAATTGTGTTTACTGTTCATTTTTCTCTTTGTGTGTCCTTTCGACCCTACTCAGTTGCTAGGGAAAACAAAGGGTTATAGGTCTTACTTAGCATTCATGGCTAACGTAGACCTTATGTATCTTTCGTGCAAGTGTTTGATCAAAAGGCTTACTCAACCTAGATATCCCAAGGTTCTAAGCTAAGTGTAAAAATAAATACTTCCACCCCTAAACAAGGGCTTAGACATTGGGTAAGAACAAGGAAACAAAGCTTGTTCTATACACATGGTAAATCAACAAGAGTATAAGTTCTATGGTATTAGAACGGAGAAAATGAAATGGACTTGGGACTATGCAAATTTTGGTGAAAAATATACATTATGTGGCATTAAATTCTCACATGATGGTTCATGTATCCCAGCCGTCAAAATATTGGACTATCAATGTGTAAACCATAGGGGTTTAATGCGCCTCGAGAGAAGTGCTTACTTTGTCCTTGAAGTTTTATATCTACATTCTTTTTGGTTAATCTCTGTATGGTTTGATTGGTCTTGGTCTATACTGCTATGCAACTCTCATGTGCATTATAATGGTGGAGGAGTCGAGGTGCTCGGCCCTTGACACCCTTCCTCCTCGTCTGCATACTTGTTGTTGTTTGCATGGCTCTTGTTGGAGACATTTACCACCATACACACTCATTTTGGTCAATTTGGCCTAGTTAAACCACTATCCTAAGTATTATTGACCTAATTGACATCAGTGGATCATTAAATGACATCAGCTAGATCACACCCATGCCTACCTTCAGTCAAGGAGGCTAACTTAGCCTTCTCCTACATTCGGGGAGGCTAACTGGAGCACTTCGAGGATGATCTGAGTGTCATTAATGCACTTTATTGCTAACTGATGGTTACAATCAGTTAAACAGAGCAGTGAAGGCGCCTCTCCTCATTAAATTGATTATTTAATGATTATTTAATGAACTGGAGTCAACAGGGGTGCCTCCAACCACTTCTGATGTTCAATTACACTTCAGTTAACCTCATCGGGGTTCATTGGAGTCATTGAAGTGCTACCACTTGATGGTTGGCTTGTTGTGACATGCATCTGATCTCTTTCAGTTAAGTCTCAGTCATTTATTGCATTTCGACTTCAATTAGGGCTCAGTTGAGTCAATTAGGGTTTTGATCAGTGGTTAACTTGAGTGTTGACTGTGGCTTACATTTAGTTAAGCTAGACTCACTCATTCAATTCGAATGACCTTCTTGAGGATTCAAATTGCTAGTCATTCATGCTTGTAGCATGACATTGTAATGTAATTACTCATTCTTTGTGTGAATATACAGAGCGAATACTCATTCCGTAGCCCGATTAAACCATTTTCATGAGTTATTTGTTATTAATCTTTGATGAGACTTGTGTTTAGTCCCTAGATCACTGTGCAAACCCTATATGGAAAGCAGGATGATTTGAGAGTTTACCAGCTCGAAAATGAATGAATTTTTCACAAAGTTCAAGCACACTGTCTTACTCTTTAAGTAATGCAAATTGGAGAAGGCGGATGATCAGCTCATCCTCGCCATACTCTCCAAACTTGAAGCTGATTATTCAGTTTTTGTCTCTACATTCCGTGCGGGGAAGCTCACAACCCCTGGATGGAAGATGCCTACACTCAATGCCTTCATTGAGTCCCTAACAAGTGAACATGATAAGCTTGTCCATATGGGGATCATCGGATCCTCCCGTGATCAATCCCTCCATGTCTCGAGGCCCAAAGATATGAAGGTTAAAGGAAAGCAGTAGAAGAACCCAAAAACTAAATTCGAAGCTCCTAAGCCTAGAGTTGAAAACCAACAGCATGATGAGTCTTCCAGCTCAAGGAAGAACAAAGGAAAAGGGCACCATGGAAAGGAAAAAGTCAAGTGTTCATGCTGCAAGAAGGGCTTCCACCCTGAACATGTCTGCATGAAGAAGAAGCTTGATGAAGCTACCTCTCTCCTTGAGAGAAATCACATCAATCTTCCAGAAAGCTTTCAAAGGAGAGATCAGCAAGATCAGGAACCAGAACATGAAAAAGGTCATGCCCTCATGGTAAGCACTTCGAAGTCCAAAGCACTCTTGATTGATTATGGAGCTTCGAACCACATGATGGATGAAAGAGACTCCTTTTCATCCTTGGAGACCGAAAAATCCATCCCCATCCACATGGGAGATGACTCCACCATAATTTAAGAAGGACAAGGTACGGTTGATCTTGAGAATGGCTATTTTTCAAATGTTTTGTATGTACCATATCTAGCATCAAATCTCCTTAGTGTCTATCAGATGACACATACAGGAGTGCCTAAGAGAGTTTCTTTCAGCCCAAATGATGTTGAGATAATGGAGCTTGCATCTGAAGCAGTAAAAGCTTCTTTAACGTTCGTAAATTCTCTAAAATGCCCACAGGTAATCTGAATCCCACATGTTGGTAAGTAGTAATAAATATTGAATAAGATAAGATGATGAATTACATATGAGGGTCTGTTATTTATATTGTGGTGAAATACCCTTTCATTAATAGTCATGTCTTTTCGTAAAGACATTATTGATTATTATTATTTATTATATATATATATATGTTTATTATTATTATTATTATTATTATTATTATTATTGTTTGTTGTTATTATTTAAGTTGTTACATTGCCACTCCCTTAGAAAGGATTTGTCCTCAAAGCCTTAAAATGTTTCTGCATCATCTTGTGTGCTGTCACAGCTGATGAAACGTGTCGATATGAACTACTAAGAGTTGAGCACAACTTTTGATATGTGGATGAATCAATCCATCCCAAATTGATTTGTTGTGGACTGTTGGCATTCCGTACTGATCTATCGTTAGGAGATTTGATCACATTGATATCGCTATCTTTCGACATTTCCCACTTTTTAGAATATCTGTTTTTATGGTTGGGGTGTCGATATGGAATTTTCACAATGTCAGCATTGATCTGAGTAGAAAGTTGTGTTTTCGTCTCTTGAGGTTTTAAAGCTTCATTCTGTATCTTTTCCGACTTGTTTTCTAACTGCATGTTATCATTTTGAAACTTCTTAATCACTTCTACATTTGATTTTCTGTCATCTTCAGAATTCTTAAGTTGTTCCTTAAGATCTTCATTATGCCTTCTGATACAACGATTTTCTTCCTGTTTGTCTAGAATTTTTCCTTCAATGTCTTCCGTAGATTGTT